>BMAT01012132.1:67103-77109 GCA_019649035.1 Elysia marginata | reverse complement strand
AAAAAAAAAAAAAAAAAAATAAATAAATAAATAAACGCAGCAATACGAAAAACATCTACACAAATGAAACCCAGAACGCACACGGAAATATACTTAAAATTCGATATCTTTTCGATATCTTTTAATAACGAACGATGTAATGTGGGATTTGGAATTAAATCTATAAAGATTCTTTAAAAAAAGGAGGGCAGCTAGATCTGAGAAATTAATAAGTAATAAATGCTGATTATATGCCGTTACTCCAAAAGGAAAAGTAACAGCAACCACATCTTTTGAAAAAAACACTGAAGTATTACAAATGAACAAGGTATGTCTTATCAATAAATTTCATGGCAGTTATCCTACCTAAAAATGCAAAAACTGCAGGTGGTAAATAATTAGCTCCGAGGAAAAAGAATACATGTATATACATAGAGACAGAAAGATATATAGATAGATAAATAGATAAATAGATAGGGAGATAGGTAGGTAGATAGATAGGTAGACAGATCGAGCGATTATAAGATTATACTAACATTTATCTAAGTACATCAATTGACATTATTTAGTCTTCTTTCTCATAAAATTATTTCTATTGTTCTGTTCCTGTCCGTTTGAGTGAAAATAACAAAGTAAGCATCTTTTGAAGCAAGTTTAAAGTGACTTTGTTGTAAACATAAGCAAATAAATGGCATTATGTGTTCATCTCTTTTTAATGTGGGCGGATGAAACTACAGATTAAGCACGGCTTAAAACAAGTTTAGTTCAGCAAGTCTGTTGTGCACTGTACTCACACCAAGCCAACTGGGTTTTCTTCTTCAATCAAAGCTGTTGCGATACGGGTTGGAAATACATGTATGGGCATTCGGTCGAAAGGGTGACGGAAGTGAAACTGAGATATTTACTGTTGCGCCTAAAAAACGTGATGACACCGTTGAAAGTATATGTGAAGACCAACCAAGATACTGCGGTAGCCATGAATTAAAGAATTGTGTCAAACACAACTATGGAGCAGAGGAAAATAACTTGAAGATGGTTTTTTTTTTTTAAAATATGAATTGTAGAAAAATCACTTAAAACATGGAAGTTAAACTTGAATTCGCAAACCAAACCCATAACAAGATGGGTAGACGATGTTGATACTGGCAACTGAGACCGACAAACAAAAAGCTGAACGTGTACAAACAGCAATGACCTTGGCCCATGGACTTTTATTGCCAGTCAGTATTTCTCACGTCTAGATTGGCAAGATCGTAAGTCCAAGTTTTGCGCTTTAAAAATTGACTTATGATCACCGGCATCAAGTCCGGTAAGGGGTTTTCTTAATTTAAGGTCAAGTTATCTTAATAACGCCAGTGTGAACAAAGTGCAAAAATAGTTTCTTTATTTATTCCAATCCAAATATTTAACATCGTTTTTCTCCAAAACCAAGTTACCTGGACTTAAGTAACCTACCATTCCAGACCCTCGATTACATGTGCGATGGGATTCCCTGGATTTTAAGATTTTGTAAAATAATTTAGTATCACAACCCGGTGCCCTATTCAAAAAAAGGCATCTACTTACGATTCTTTTAGGCAACTATAAACTAATGCACTTACTTAAGTTGATCGGCCGTTCTCAGGGGCTGTTTCGAACAGCTGACGTCCCCAGATCTCGGCGTGGTGGCACCCGTTGTAGCAGCCGGGGCTAGGTTGGGGCTTAACCTCCTCGGTGAGGATCCTCTCGAATATATATCCCTCCCGTGCAATGAGTTTGTTGATGGGTGACGCAACCCATCTCCGCTGTCCAAATGGGTATGGCTGGATCTCAGCGAGTTATCCGAGCGCTTGTGGTTGATGCAACTGGCGCCACAGGTTTGCTGCTGCTGCTGCTGCTGGTGCACGGTGCCGTCTCCCCTGATGGGAGCACCGTAAGATGGCACGAGGTTCTGATTGGGGGTGGTCAGGTGAGACCGGTTGCCTTGCTCTATGCGGGGAAGAGTGTCCTTGGCAAGGCTCTCGGAGGAGGACTCCGGTGGTGGACCAGACTCGATGGCTGGCTTCCTGCCGCCTGGCCGTAAAGTTTGAAAGAGGTTGGATAGGACATGCTGCCTGCCATTTCCATCTCCTCGACTAGAAGAGGTCTGTAAGACGAGCGTGAAACAGGTTATGTAATAACAACTGATAAGATCTAAACATGAACAAAAATATAAGCAAAAAAATCTACACTTTTCTCTCCCATTAAGTACGGTAAAATCTGATTTAAGCCAACAACTTTTTAGGGAAACGCTTGCAAAGCTTTGTGAATCCAATTTTGTTGTTCTTCAATATCTTTGCCGACTTTTTTTTTTCACGGGCAGTGAGTTTTATCTTTATTCATATTCTAGAATACAAAAAAAAAAGAGAAAAAAAACGAATTGGCACCTTGATTTTCTTTTACATCAGACACGCCAAAGATAATTTACACGCACTTCAGTAAATCTAATAAGGAGCAAAGAACTCATTGTTTAACCAAAACAATGAGGTCACATCGATTGCTGCAGTTATCAGAACTATAAGTAACTACAGATTTTGTGGGAAAGAATGCATTTCAAGCGAAAGTTTGTCATTAAGAACAGTATTTGATAAAATATGAGCGATACTTAATTGCCAAAATGAGTTTCATAACCTAAAAAAATCATTTCTTTGGCAAACTTTCTAACGTATACATCTATTTTTTTTTTTTAAATAGCCGAGTTAACAAATATCTGCATGTGTATAGTTATGTGTATACACGTGTCTTCTTCTTTTTTTAACTCTTTCTCCCTAAGCATAAATTAACGAGTATATTTTGTATAATAATGCTTGTTAGTACGAAGACTTGAAGTTAAATTCTCTTAAAAGGCTTTTACGTTAAAAAGAGACCTGTCCTTTAAAAAATATATCAATTCGACACCAGGTAATAATAATAATATCTAAATTTATACAGCGCTTTTTACAATAAATTAAAGTCTCAAAGCGCTTGACAAAATAAAAGCTACACAGTTTCTTTCATACAAGTTTTCAAAAACATAGATAACGTAGACAATTGGAAATTGAAGGAAAAAAAATACAAGATACATCAAATACAAAGATAGATATATCAAATACAAGAAAACATGGACAAGAAAAATTGTAAATTTAGGGTTCCTAATAAATTTCTTATAACGGTTCAGTTTTTAAATAAGTATGTCTTCAGAACTGATTTAAATCTAGATAATGATTCAGACTGTTGGACTGATAATGGTAGACGGTTCCAAACGTACTTTGTTTAACAGTTTTACAGCGACATTGATTTTGATTAAACATTTCTGTCAAACAGAAAGTGAAAACATACTTTGTCCCACAGCGGAATAGCAGGTCAAAGTCGCCAGGAATAAAAACTAAAACAGGCTTTTAAAGGCAGACTGTTTGTACTCTGTCAATCTTCTAGTTTTTTGGGGGCGCTGATAAAACACAAGCCATTTCCGCACCATTTGCGCCCATTTTTGATGAAACTACTATCGCTAATTGATTTTGATTTTGATGTTTGTAAACCAATGGGCTTTAAACTCATACAAGTGTCGAACCTTTACCAGCCCATTTCTACTTTTCCTGTTTTTCTACTTGGCAACCTGTACTTAGCTACATCTCTGGTTCTAGTCGCGATATTTTAATACAACAAAATAAGGAGCAAAGAACTCAATGTTTAACCCAAATCTAGTGGACACATTGATTACAGCAGTTATCATAACAATAAGTAACTACAGAAAGAAATGAGGAATTCAGAAACGCTATGAACTGAAAATGTTCCACGGGCAGGTTTGATAGAGTTTTGATAGACCACTACACAATAAAATTTTTCAATGCACATGTTTTAACTACCACTACACTGGTATTTTGGCTGGCCCTGGGTCAGCTACAATATCATCTTGATGAACTATCATCCACAGCGCTAAAATTTGTAAAAAAAAAAAAAACCTAACAAAAAACAAGCCTGAAACATTTGCATTAAAATGTGAAAAAACCACTCTCATCTTAAAACAATACTCTTCCGTTATTATTATTCCGGTACATTCCAAAAAAAAAAAATAGGGGCCGTTCACAATCCATGTGGACAAATTTTGTCGATTTTTCAGACCCCCCTTCCCTCTTTGGACAGGTGTGGACAAATGACTGTACCCTATCCCCCCTGTGGACATGAGCGTGGACAAATGGCTCTACCGCTCCTTTGTTCCATAATCCCACTGATGATTATCTACCATGATCAGTTGCATATAAAGAGACAAAATCATTAAATTATAAATCATTGAATTCTTATAGTACTGTTTTTATCCACAATAGTTCTTATTTGTCCACATGGACAAACTGCTCAAACCCCCTCCCCCCTGTTGACAGGGTGTGGACATTTTGCAAACCTCCCTCCCCCCTCCCCTCGCTGTCCACATGGTTTGTGAACGGCCCCTTATTACATTTCAGTAAACTCATTATCATTCGCGTACAAATTTAACTAGCAAATTATAAACCCGGTACCCACCCGCGTGTATTAAATAAGAAAATTTTAAAAATGCGCAGTATAGGCCCATTGGCACTAATGACAGGGAAAAGATTTCTGGATGTGGAAGCTTATATGGTAGAGCCATAATATCACAAGGCAACTGAAAGGTTAAAATTAAAATTGCGTGGTCATAAAGCAGGGATACCAAATGATTTTGAAAAAAAAAAATACCTAAAAATGAGCCTAGCATTGCATCTTGTATAAAAAATGGCATAAGCACATGTTATGCAATGGATAATAAATCGACTAAAAACCTGAAATTTGGCATCACTGATAGAGGGTTATATTGTCCCGATGAGACAGGCAAGAATGAGTCGGGTTTCTTTTCATAAATCTGTGGTCATGAAGTATGAATACATAACAAACAAAGTTGTAAATAACTAGTTAAAACTGCCATATTTTCCAATACTTTTGATCTCTAATGATGCAGTCCTTTGTTTTTCAAAATTGTGTGTCGGAGGCAATAAATTATTCCATTTTAGGGCTACATTTCTTGTCAAGCGCTAAAGGTTCAATAATGGCTTTAAAAATGCCATTTTATCTTGACAGGTAGAACAATTCATCATTCCAGTGCTATATACCAAAATCGGATAATTCCCTGGTTTAATCAAAACGAAATTAGTTTTCTTGTTCTTTATAAAAAAAAACCCGCCGAAATTTATAAATGGCCTACGCTACGCACTCGAAATCTCATATCTCTGATGCAAAGAATTATTATTTTATAAAAAAAAAAATGCCGACAAACTGAAAAAAAAGAACAACAACAACAACAACAAAAAAAAGATCAGCATAGAGCCAAGAACAGTTTGAAAAAAAAATAGATAAAATAATTCACAACTAAAATCGCGCTAACTTATACCAGACATAATGAAGAACTTATCATTAGTTTTGTCTTTCTTCTTTTAAAATACAGGGAGCACGGCAGTATTTCACAGTTCCTATCTTCGAATAGAGTAAATTTTTTACTTTTACATTGCTGGTTAAGCGCGAGCCGTTTAAAAATTTGCAATTGCAGTATTGGAACTAAAAAGTATGGTAAACTCTATAGTCACAGTTGGATTCACGGATCTGTATCATTCAGAAATAAGCAAAAGTGCCAAGATATTAAACGATGGATTTAAATGTATCTTAATTTGCTTTTTCACCTACAAAGAAAAACCACCAATTTACATAGGATTTAAAGGACAGTTCTCTTAAGTGTGACTGTAGAAAGCTACAAACCAATGGCCAACCCGGTTCAAGCGCATAAAATATTCAATTTATGGACCCTCTTGTTTTCTCTTTGCATTCCCTGTATATGTTGATGCAACACTACCACTACACTACGGAACATTTATGGACTTTAAAGCTTAACAGCCCTTGCAAGTTAAAAAAAAACATGCTGGACTATCAAAAAAAGTTTTAAAATTTAACATAAAATAATTAAGTGGGTATCTAAATTAAATGGCATTCGCTCTCTCCTTCAAAAACAAATATAATGATTGTGCTTGTTCTTTTCTATTCCTAGGGTTAACAAAAAATATATAACAGCACATTTTTTTCCCAAAGAGATTTTAAACTATATATGTACTGCCTTTTGGTGTAATGCTTACACAGGAATGACTCTTTCAATATCAGCGACAACAAAGTCCTACAATTCGGGTATTTTTTCACAGATATTATCTCGAAAGCTCAAACTAGCATACTGTAAATTTTACACTAATTTTGTTTTATATAAAGTGTTCCAGTCCTTACTTAGACTTTTCTTCAGTAAATTTCAAGAGAGGTGTATTTTTTAGATTTTGCAAAAAAAAAAAATTATATATATATATATATATATAAATATCTATGCCTTACCAAATTTCTCTTGATAATGTTATTAACTTAGTACCAACCTGTGTTTAGAGAATGATTTGTGCACATAGTGTAAGTCTTGTTGAAATCTGTGCCATCTTTCCAAGTAGGTAAGAACTACAATCTTTTAAAAAATTAGTAAACATTTTTTTTCTTTCTTACATCTGCCAGAAATGTTCAAACAGTATGAGTTTGTGACAAAGAGTTGTAAATCTCTCATTTGTCAATGAAAGGCAAAGTATAAATGTTTGTGGAAACAACATCGAAAATAAAAGTGGTGTAAAATTGATTTTATACTATTAAAAAAATCGGGTCAGCTACACAATAGTATTCTATAATGAAATTTTGATATGACTTCAAAGTGGCCCAAAACTGCCTCATATGCAACTTAAACAGCGTTTTCTTTTGTAAGGTCACTGCATTGAACTTTGATGGCACCAGATTTCTCACACACAGCTATGCCATACCTTAGAAGTAAAACTAAAATAGCTTTTCTGTGTAGGGTTTACTCATTACACTTTCAGAAAATAATGTTTAGATAATGGTGCCTCTATTTATTTTTAGCTTCTATTCCTAATTTCCTCTTATACAATCATCTGCATGGCAATATTTATCCTCTCGCGGGTACCATTTACAAAACCATAGTCAAATTACTTGTTTTTTTCCCCTCAAATTTATACCCAGTCATTTAATTTATTGCCTATAGAATAGGTTTCAAGAAATGACTATGTACTATTGGTACATGATTATAAATATCTTGACAGTATGCTAGAGTGATGCACTTTGACTGCTGCTCCTCTATGAGTAAAAAAAGTGGTTGGTTGATTTACAGCCTGTTTAGGAACCTGTGTAAAGTTCTTAGATTATGATTAAGCCCTATATACAAAAAGCTTTTTACTTTTTACTTTTACTTTTATTAAAGACATAGCCTATATATATACCATTGCTTGTTCCTTTGATCTTTCTACAATATGGTCATCAGCTTTAAGTTTTAAACTTCTCAAAATTTTCTTGAAATTCTCGATAGAAACGAAAAAAAAGCAGCCAGATTGTGTATTAATACTGCCCTATTTTTTTTCTCTTTATAGAATGTTTTGTCCATAATGAGTTTTTATTGTACTATCAGATTAATAATCTTAATGAACATGGATAATGCAAAAAACAACTGAGGTATTCATCCAATAAATCATTTATCTTTATAGAAGTAGACAGCACAAAAATACTAATGCGAAGAAAACATTGGAAAATATAAATGTCTTATTATCGATGCAAATGAGCTGAATGTCGGAAATTTCAATTTAAGAAAACATATTTTAAAAGTCATTTTTTTCTTGTTATTGTCTGTAATATTACTTTAAAATTCATCAACCTTTCAAAGAGATTTTGTTAAAATTTTGATGCCCTTTTTAACATTTCCAATTCAACAAAATGCATTGTTTAAAAAATGTGAAAATTGCAAAACCCTACTCAGTTGCACTTTCCACAAGACAAGGTTTTACTTACATGGTTTGATTGCACATCATTTTGCTGCTGCCTTGGTCTATTGCGACGATAATTAGTTGCAATCTCTGCAGCTTCTTTGCTGTAAAAATTTCCACAGTTTGGACATATTGTTCTTTTTTTACCAGGTGCCTGGGTCACAGTATAGTCACAAGTTGGACAAGTGACTAAGCCTTCATTTTGATGGCTACCATTTGGGGATGCCATGCGTCCTTTTGCAACATGTGTCAACTAGAGGCACTTCTTCATGATACAGTCAAGTTAACACACAGCTGTTTAAATTATTTTATAATAATCATTATTTCAAGTATTTCATTTCTCAACATTCCCATTTTTAGAAAATCGAGTAATTTTTTTAAAAAGCCTTGAAATCACACACAATTAATGTTGAGTGTGTGGTCAAATTTCAAAGTAGCATTGGTAAAAAGATAAGAATCTGTACAAAGTTTTCTACAAATCTGTATGCATCTTTTTATTTGTATGTTAATTAAAAAAGCAACAACAAAATATTTTTTTTTTACAACAATGGTGATGATGGTAAGTGCATTGCATTACTAGATCTAGATCTGCTGCTGCTTAAATATTTCAACAAGTGCTATAGGGAATGAGATTAGAGGTAAAACAAGAGTAATATCCCTTTTCTAGAAGACAACTCACCCCAAAGTACTGTGGTGGTTATAATGTAATCTAGACCTAGATTGTAGGGTCTTATATTGGTAAGTTTCTTGCTTTTATAAACGATTTGACATCTAGAACTTAAAAACTATAGAGCTAAATAAAAAGTTTTCTTCAAAATAAATCTGTCCTATAAATTTTAAAAGATTGTATTTATAAGACAGTGGAGAGACACAGGAAAGTTTCGCTACTCTTGTTGAAATCTCATTCCCTATACCTGCCTAGCTACCATGATTAAGTAGGCCTACCATTTCTGCTGCTAACACCAGTTAAAAATGTAGGACTTCTACTATATACAACTCCAAACATTCCCATGTTGACTACTACGGTACTACTTTTTCTGAATGACATACCTAATTGAACTCAATTGACCATAAATCATCTATTAAAGCCTAGATCTATACATCTAATTGATGTTGGTTTAAAGACATACAATGGCAGATTTTTAAAACTAAATCTGGAACTGATCTAGATCTGCATGGAATTTTGATTAAGTGAAGAGGCACATCAAACTAGATCTAGTATAACCTTTTGATTTGATCAAGATCTGGCAATATAGATCTAGGTCTAATAAATTAATTTATAGCACATATTTCATTTTCAGTGTTTCAGCGTCAAATATACCAAATAATCTACTTCTAGATCTAGATTCTATGTGGATTTAAAATGTGAACCACCTTCTGGGTACGAGCACTAGATCTACTTTAGAGAACTACGAGTAGGCTTACGACAATAGATCTCGGCGTAGCCCAATGATGTCCCATACTAGATCTACTGTAGGCCCTATTTAGGATTAATTCTACTTTTAGAATTGATTTGATGCGAGGACCCAAGCGGACGAAGGAAGGCAATCGATCCTCTTCGCATCGTCACAGCAAAAAAGACCGATGTGTGATGCCAGCCCACAGAAGTGTGCCAGTCAGATCGGCAATGCGAAGTAGGCCTAGGCCTAGCGCGAGAGAGTAAAATCGGTTGATGGGGACGCTACTTCTTCGGATTATTGGCTTTGTATTTTCAAAACAGAAGAGGTCTCAGGCGGTAGTTATTGTTTAACAAATAACGTGAGATAACGTGAGATAACATGAGATAACGTGAGATAACGTGAGATAACCTGAGATAACGTGAGATAACCTGAGATAACGTGAGATAAACTGAGATAACCTGAGATAACGTGAGATAACATGATATAACGTGGGATAACGTGAAATATCCAAAGATAGCATTATTCTTATCATTATTATTATTTTGTTTACGATTCTTGTTGTCGTTATAAATACTACATGTAATTTTGGCACCCCGTGCTTTGCATAGGCCTAGGTAGTTGATTGGGTACATGTAATAGATACCACCGACTCTATCAAACTTGATACCACCAACTTTATTTCTCCCTTCCGTGATCTTTTTCTGCCACCTCATTAAACTCTGTCTAGTGTCTATCTGCCTTTCTTTCTCACCCCACTCCATTTTTCTCATTTTGGTGATC
>BMAT01012132.1:10538-26769 GCA_019649035.1 Elysia marginata | reverse complement strand
GCTCTGTAAAAGTTAATGAGTGTCATTTTATTGACTTTAAAGGACCTAAGTTTTCTTAAAAAGTACATAAGCTGTCTGGCCTTTTTGTATATATTGTTGCCTTTAATTCTCAGCTTAATGTACTAGACAGAATGGTGCCCAGGAATTTGAATGAATCAACTCGTTCAACTGTGTTTCCTGCCATAACCAATGGCGCTAGTTGCATCTCGCGCCTTCAAAAGTCAATTACTATTTCTTTGGTTTTTGAAACGTGATCAGCATGATACGTGTATTGATGTAGATTTTGGTGTAGAGAAGAAGGAACTTGCAGTATCAGTCTAAATCTCTTCAGACTTAAGTTGTAAATAACATATCATTTTCACTAAATAATATTCATGTCTTTTTCATTTGAACCATATCTGCACTTATAAAAAGAAAAACCGTGCCAAAATTTGAAAACTTTAATCATTTTATAGTTATATACATGTCCATAAGAAATGCCCCTGGCCAGTGTATCTTGGGAGCGACGAAAGTGACACCAAATTACCTTAAATTGTGCACTGCCTGGCTTGTACAAGAGGAGAGCCTGCCGGTGCAAATTGTGCTCAGAAACAAGACCAACACATTCTTCAAAATGTTCATCACCTGCATTTACATTAGAAGAGAAAAAATGGCCTGGTTAAATATCTAGAGGAATAAAGAACCCATATTGCACCAACCTCATCTTCCTTTTTAATGATCTTAATGACATGTCCCTGTTCATTTCTAAAAAAAAAACCATTTAACTCACAAGCTCTTGCCCTCTGTCTGTTACAAAAGCTGAGATGAACTAAAAGAAAATGAAAATTTTGAACGAAGGAAAAAAAAAGCACCAAAATCATGTCATGTTCCTTGCCTTGTCATCAAATCACAACTTCATATCATAGTATTATTACACTGCAAAAAGACAGTACCAAATTCTTAAAAAGGGGCAACACCTGAAATGATCATTTTTCATATGCTTCAACCATTGCTCAATGAACGAAATACACAAGATATGTGGGAAAGGCCCCAAACTTATGGTCTTTTTGATTGGTTTCAATATTTTTAGATCCAACTTCTTGATTCCAGTTGCACCCTTGAATTGCAGAAGGTCTAGTCAGAATGCGGATCTTGCCTCGTGCTTGGTGGAAGCCCATTCATTTGAACTGGCATGCTCTAGCACACTATAGATCAGTATCACACTCAAGCTAACATTGCAGGCTAGAACTGTAGTTAGTAGAGCTTTGTACTAAGCTAATCTGTTGGTCTAGCACAAGAAGACTACAACGCCAGTCGGTGATAAGTTTTAGAATGTTTAGTTCCCTCTTTGCATGGATGAGCAACAGTAAGATATTGGGCTTTACAAAAGTGCTCAGGAAATTCATTAGCAAGCCCAAAAGTGGAAAATAAACAATGAAACGGGAAAAGGTAGTGAAGATACAGGAAACTATAGAGGAAAGTCCATTATACAGCATATGGATGTATATCTCAAAACTTTTTTTGTCAAGTCTTAAACCGACTGATTATTCTAAAAGTTGGTATGATGTTGGTGTTTGGTATGGCACACAAACTAATAGAACACTTTTTAAAATTTTTTGTTTCGTTTTAAAAAAAAATACGTTTTTGTTTGTAAAAATGAGTTATTGCCCCTTTTCCATTATACAATATTATAAAAAATTATGTGTACACAAGTTTTTTTACATTTTAGGAAAAAGATCTCAATTAGTTTCAAGTGTTTGGACAAAACTATTTATTTCTCAAATTTTGTATCATTTGATTGAGAATTGTGGGAGAAGATAGACTTTGAAATTTAGCTTTTTGGGGGGAAAATTTTGAAACCTTGATGGCAGAAAAATATGCTGGCCCTGTTTTGACCTTAAAAAAAAAACAACCAACCTCCCAAAAGCTGCAGAGATTGCAAAAAACGTTCTATGAAGTCGTCTCACAGAAATGCACAAACCTACTTGGCTTTTTGGGTCCCCGGATAGACTTGAAGTTTAAATATAACTGCTTTTAAAGCCAAAATCTTAACTCATGATGCATCAGCTGTGAAATGCAATTGAAAAATTTTTTCTTACCACATTTTGAGATATGCCCCAGTGCCTTTGAATATTTTTTCAAATGCTTGTCTATTGTGTAGTATCTGTAGTTTTCTTCAAGGCGCCTCAGCTGGTTCAAGAACGGAATGTACTCCTTTGGATCCTGTCACGTTTAAAGAGTGGGTACATGTACATTAAAATGATTTGATCATATCAAGATACAAAATTTTTTCTTTAACCTTTGGAAAGCTTCTCTCTAAATACAGTTGGACAATTTTACGGCAGGATTTTTCTTCTGGACCGGCTGAACCGGAATCGCACCAAGGCTTAGCCATAAAAGCATAAAATTTCTTTGTTGATTGCATGCTCTTTCGCTGTTGATTCATTAGTCATTTGAAAAAAAAAGACTTAAGATCTAGAGAGAAAAAAAAGGAAACCTTTTGAGATTTCTGTGCCACCATCATGACTAAATCAAAGTTGTAGGTTCCCAGGGCCACATCGTACAGCGTATTCACATCTATGACAAACAGCAGGTAGTTGAGTGCTGCTTCTGCACTGTTCTCTTCTTGGCCTGGGTGAAGAACAGGAAAGCTTAAATCTTTGTCACTGTGTCAACATATGGTGCATTGATGTGACAGCAATCATTGTAGAAGTCTACTGTCACATGTTTATTTCTCTATATTTTGATATAATAGGATCTCTTTGTGAGACAGGGTAAAATAAAGTCAGTAAAAGACCCATAAACAATTCTATTCCCCCCCCCCCCAAAAAAAAAAAAAAAAAAAAAAAAAATGAATGAAAACTACGGAGACAAAGCGTTACATTGTCCAGCCCCTTAGAAGAGACAGTGTTAATAAATGATTTGAGCGGTAATATGTTTAAGGACTTTTGATTATTATTGTGAAAGATTAATGGCAGCATTGTTCTACTGAAAAAATTATAAATGTAAATAGTAAATGGCTGTTTTCAAGCATAAAATGGATATAAAATATTTTTTCATGGTGCATACTGATACACCATTAGGATAGAACATGTACTCCGCATTTTTACAGATGTTTCGGAAAATTAACCCTACTTCCAGGTTTGTAAAGCGTTAAAAACACTGTACATGTACATCCTCTATCATAATACAAAAACTATAAATTGGAATTAAACCCTTAATGTATCAAGATACACAACCTCTTACAAAGAGCATTCTGTCAAGCCTCTACCTTTTTGGCCTAAGTCATTTTTGAGAAAATTCGTTAAAACGCAAGAAAACACAGTTTAGACTAGAGAACTTTCCTCAATTAGTGTCAGTACAGTACTGGCCAATTTTATCAATTTCTTTAAAGCATGATAGCAGGCATTACACCAGGCAAAAAAAGGTAGAGGCTTGACGATTCATAAAATGTTAATATAATGAATACATTTTTTAAAAAATTGTATAGAAAACTGTAAGCACTTCAAGTGAAAGGGCTAAACATATGTCTCATGTCCAGGGCGAATGAGTCAGACGTCAGAAATTAAATTTGTGAGAAAACGCCCATTAAAGGTCTAGTTTTTCTTTTTTTCTCTATACTTTAATTTAACAAAAGGTTTAATGACTTTTCACACAATATTGATAAGTTCAAAAAATTTTTGATGCAGAGAAGTTGAGAAAAATGTCTTATTCAAAACAGCAACTTCTTTAAAGTTATTTAAAAACTGTGACGTTCCACCCATTCAGCCTGGACGCATATCTTCCTAGGCCAAGCCTGGTAAGTTGAATTAAAAAAAACCTCTTAAAATTACATTTTCTCTCAATCCTCAGCCTTCTATTTTAAACCAATAAAAAACCTAACATCTTTTAGAGAACTAGGATAACTGATTTGGTATCTTGAAGATTCAAATCAAACGCACTGTTCAAAACCTCAATGTCTCTTAAGACTCACTCATTTGGACTGGGTAACAGAATTAAAGGTTTAAGAAGTAAAGACATTTTACCATGTAGTGACCAAACAAGCTGGAGGGCTTTCTCTAGTTCGGGAACGGTCTTTCTTGCATAGGCAGTCAGAACAGACTGAATGTATCTGTAAATAGATAAATCAGTTGCGAACTTTTACTATAATGGTACTACAAGAATTCCCTCTCAGCTTTAGGAGTACCGATAGTTCAGAGGTAAAGTGTTTCGATGTTTAAATGGTAGCAGGTCTCTTTTTTAGATATTTTTTTCATATGATGAATGAATGAACAGCAAAAGAGCATTTTATCAACAAATAAATTCAATGCTTCCCTAAAATGAGTCCCATTTGCGCTGATTTTCAAATTGAGAATATTGACATTTTTCTAAAATGGCCTAATTTTATTGAAACTTTTCTAGGTTCATTTTGTCTTTCATGAAAAAAAAAACCAACCTGTTTTCCAAGCATGTACAGTGGAGTCCGCTTGAGATTAACCCTGCTAACCATGAACTCTGGGTTAAGATAAACTAGAGTTTTGGTCCCTCTCCTTTTTTTCTTTATCATGTTACTGCTTAATATAAACCTTAGATAAAATAAACTTTTTAGTTGGGCCCAGAGGGGTTTATCTTAACAGGATTCCAATATAGTTTATCTAACATTAAAAAATTGGTGTTGTTAAAATCATGCTTTGCCTACAATTAAAAAAAAACCCCAGTATTTACAAGTTCTAAACTATGATTGAAGGAATAATAGGTTTAGTTTAAAACCTGGATGTAACTTGAACCTTTCTAGGCCCACTGAGCCTGCTTTTTTTTATTTATTTGTGTAAGACCATGAAGAGAATTTTCTTAAGATAGCAAAGCATGAGCTTTCATGGGCTTTCTTAATCTTAAATATAATAATAAGTCAAAATAAAAACATTCAGTTAAAATGATAAAACTGTGGGATCCTCAGCTAAAATCAACTTCTTTTTTTTTCCCTTCTTCTCAAATGGTCAGCATTTAGGCCACTCCTATTTCTTAAAAATGACAAATATATTTTAGAAAGAATAATCTATGAGATTTAGAATAGCTATCCAGCTAACTTAAAAAAAAACCAAACAAACAACTAATAAAACCCTCAAAACACTCACTGGTTGACTCCAAGTCTCTGAAAAGCAGCTAAAAATGCATCACATATTTTGTCCACCTTAGACACCTTCTGAGTTTGGGCACTAGTGTGAGGCTTTTGCTCTTGGCTGTATGAGGCTGAATACATTGTCTTTGTAACATCTTCCTCACTAAATAGAGACAATTTGAAAAAAAAATGTAGAATAAGGAGAGGGACAAGACAATTTCTATTTTACTCATTGCAATCCGCCTATAATGAACAGCAATAGCATTGAAGAATTTCAACTTGAAAGCAACCCTGATGGAAAGTATAAAAAAAGGATATAGAAAGTTAAAGATTTTAATAAGCACAGTTTATAGTAGAACTCTTTAGCATTTTGATTTATAAACAAGAAGTGCCAAACCAGACCATCCAAAAAAAAAGTTCTCATAGAGTCATACTAAATAGTATGAGCACAAAACTGTGAATGTTAAAAAGCATAATCAAAGCATTGTTTCAAATTATCAACAATTTGTTACACCCTTATCAATCTTGTTGGAAAGAATAAAGAAATATTTAGGAAAAACTATTTGTTTTCACAATAGGTAAAAAGACAAGGCAACAGGTGTACAAAAATAAAGAGTAGCCCGATTACAAACCAGTTATTTTATCATAGGCTTATTCAAGATCATAATTTCTGATAATTTAACAAAAGTTGATGTTTTCAAGTTACTAACATCAAATCTGTCAAAAATACATTGAGATAGCTTTGCTTGTTTATGGTCTTGATGAAGTCGTCAACCCTTTCCAAAAAACGCTTGGGATTGTGATCGTAGAGAAGGTTCATGTTAATGCGATGTCTTCGTATTGTCATGAACGCTTCCAGGATGTTGTTTCTGAAAATAGGATTTTGAAAAGTAATTCAAGATGGACCAAGGATTCGAAAAAATTGTTACAATTAAAAAAAAAAAATAAAGGATAAATTTCACTATTTTATTTTGAGTTTTGATGAAGAATTATGGACCTGGACAGCTTTACATTTTGAAAAAAAAAATCAAATTTTCCATAGAGTTGGTAAACAGACGGGAGCCACTAGCTAAAAAAGTTTGACTAAGACACAATTAGAGCATCAGGCCAAACAAATAAAAAATATATTATACCCATATTAGGTGTACCTACTTTAGGATTAGAGGTTTTCAAGGTCCATGTTTTCATAAATTTGTAAATTTCAACCATTCTATAGCCCAAATCTACCAAGGATACATAAATTTAGGTGCCCTGGTTATCAATGGGCATCTTACCTTGGCAATTTCAGATGTTTATCCATTACGCTCTCAACTTCAATGGCATTAAACTCAAAATATGATTTAGAGAAAACCCAAGAAATTATCTCCTATGCTTATTGTCCCTGATTGTTCTAAAAATTGTGGCGTGGTTGCCTTTGATTGTGACAGATATAATATTGTGTGCATTTTGGACTATCCAGCATAGTTTGAAGAAATCCTGAAAAATTAGGAAAAACCTTTACAAGAAGTTTAAAAAAAGGAAAGAAGTGTAAAAATTAATATAAAGAAATATTTTTCATACTAACCCCAAAGCCCATATGGTTGCTAAGACATGATTATTCCTTAGGTGAGTAGAAAACTTGAAATAAAAACCATGCGACAATATAGATTTTTTTGATAATCAACAAATCTGACAATGAAAATTCAAGATGGCAGCCTTAGCAATAGAAACCATGATAAAAAAAAAAGACGTGAATTTGATTGTTCATTTTTCTCTAATTTGAACAAGCTGAAGGGATTAGTAGCCATCCCTCTGGTACTTGAAAAAAAAACAACAATTACCTCACGACCTTTTCCTGTCGTTAAGGTAAAAAAAAATATACCCTTAAATCTCTTTCACCTATAAAAATCATTTCATTAAATATACAGTGGAGCCTCTCAATGTAGACCCTCCCTCTTAAATTTCAGGACATCTGCTTATATGACTATAGTAATTTAACCCCTGAATTAAGACCCCCTCTTTTAAAACTTGTTTTCACCAACAATTTTCCGGGTCTTAATTCAGACATACTGTTGGTGAAATTGCAAACTGCGTATTTCTTGAAAATTTTACAAGGAGGAAGAAAAAAACCATTAGACTAACATGGTTTGTAAATTACAGCTGCTGACAGCAAGCCTGAACCTACCTAAGTTCATGAAGCAACTTACACACAGTCTGAAATTTCACAATTTGGAGTTACATGCTTTAGTCACATGACAAAATCAAAACTTTGCATAGGTTGTTTAGGCGTGCAACATGATTAAAACAAAGGGAAGGTGAATGATTTTGCCTTTGGGGTAAATTAAAACGGGTTCATAACATTTTGCAAATTTCCCTGGTCAAATAAATGTTAAAATACATAATGCTGTGCCAAATCTCACCCATCCATGAGTTTCTTCAGCGAGCTGGTGAGAAGGGCTCGCGGATGAATAGTCTCAAGATTGCCTCTAGGCATCTGCAACACAACTTTGGTGCAATCCCCAACCACTGTGACTATGCGCGAGCCTCTTTCTACTCTTCGGCAACTCTCATCAAAGGGATGGGTTTTCTCTGCAGATAGCTTTGGCAAATCTGCAGATACATGAGTAACAGTGTATAAAACTATGGAGAATACAAGCCACCATTTACATCTTATGAGAAAATGTTGATCGTTTCTCCATTTTCTTCAACTTGAGCAATGAAAATTAATTTTTGAGAGGAAAATGGGTTCACAAGAATGAATGAAAGACAGGTATATTATGTATACAGAAATGAGAAAATTCTTATCCATAATTGAGAGGAAATAACTCTATCAAAATAAAAAAAAAGACAGGTCGAATTTAAAAGCAAAGTTTACAAACACAATAGAAGCTACATAGATGGCAAGGGAGGTATTTTTGAACTATCAATCATAAAGCTTTGGAACTTTGATAAAGGCAAGAGAGGATATTTATGGCCTTCCACATTCAAACTCAGTCTCAAAACTTTTCATATTTTCCTCAGATGGCATATAAACACGAGAACAAATCAAATTCCTAGAGTTCAGAGCATCACAGTATAGCTGCTTCTTAGGTGTTCAGCTAGGTAACCATTTTACAGCAGATGCAAGGATTAGCATAAACTGAAAACCTAAAAATTTGGTGGAACTCCCTGCTCATAGCAGCTTATTTCAGCTGAATTGGGCAAAGTTGCGCAGTTGAAACTGCTGAAATTCAAATGTGAGGTGACCACAGTAAACCAGACAATTTTCCCAAATAGAGATTCATCTTATTTTATAATAAGTAATGAATATTTACTGAAAATTTATTTTATGTAATTTAAGGTATTTAAAAATAAATTACAAAATTAGCTTTAATATACCCTGAGAAATTTTATTTTGAAGCAAACCAAAATGGTTAGTAATTTTTACTACTATTGGTATTCTAAACTTGTGCCTAATATATCTTATTTACCTGCCAAATGTAAAATGAGAAATATAAAAGCAATGACAAAAATAGTGCTACAATTATTTCAAAGCTGTAACAGGGGCAATGCAAAACTTACTTACCTGTATGTTTTGTGGATTTGGGGAGACATCTCAATGTATGACTCAGAGTTGTGAGAAGCAAAAAATCATTATGAACTCCAAAGGATGTACAGTTTGAAGCAATCTGATAACATTGTGGAGGAAAATAGAAGCAAAAAAACAAAAGATTGGACAACATGAAAAGTATTGTTGCAATTCATCACAACCTATAAAAACAATAAGGTGTTATCTTATGACATTAACTTGAGCAACAAAAATAAATGACAATAACAGTGAAAAAACTTTTTTGACTAGAATAGAAGTGGCTAGCATTTAAAATATTCTTTTCTTAATAAAATAAAATGAATTTTCCTGAAAACTAGATGACACAGAGCACAATTCCTGAGTGCTCCTAGTTTCTGGAGCAAAATCCTAACCAAAAAACTCTTACCTTGGACATGACTATTGTTATGGTACTTATAGATAAAAGGAAAAAATTAAATTTAACTCAATTTAATATAGTATAAACACAAATCTATTCTCTCACCTCAATACCATGGACAAAGAAACGAAACCTTTCTGTAAGGCCCAACACAACCTCCTCACTGCCGACACATGTCAGTGCTATCTGGGTGCAGGGACTAGGGAATGAAACTGCCCGCCCTTGTGTATTTACCCATGGTGTCAAAGCCTTTGAAGCTGGGTTTAAAAAGAAAATTAAAAAAAAATTACTTAACAACTATTAATAACTAACAATTAAATGCCATAAAATTATACAGAAATCGCTATAAATGTAAATGTTTGTATCTAGACTACAAATTTTAACAATTAAAAAAAATCCATCAAACTAGGTAGCTAAAAGATCTCGACTGAAGAAAACGTTGCTGCTTTTTATTGAGCCATAATAAGGGTTCAGCTCTTTTCCAACCTAGGTGTCTACACACTGTTTTCAAACCCTACCGGAAATATATAAGAAAAAAAAAGACTCTTTTGTTTTGAATTCTATAACCACCAACAGAGTCCAATTGGTCTGATCTTCTAAGACTGCTGCAGACAAAATTTGAACTATAACAAATATAAAACAAGGATCAATTATATATTTTAAATGGCAAATATGACACAATCATCCTCAACCATATCCTTATATGCATATTTCAGGCTTATGTTTCCTTTGTGTCTTCAAATTCTTGTTTTTAATGTTGTCACGTAATGATCCTTACATCGCTGCTGCTACATTGGCATATGAATAATTTTAAGTCTCCCTCAGTCTCATATATGAAAAAGCTAAAAAAAAAAAAAAAAAGAAACCCCCAAAAATCCCACTAAATGTCTAGCATTTGAGAAGAATGAGTCAGATGTCGCATTTTTTATTTTAAAAGGTGAAACTGTTTTGAACAATATATTTTCCTAAGCTTCCAAAGGTAAAAAAAATTCATAAATATAAAAAATTTTTGTGGAATGATAATTAAGCTTTTGTTGATTTAAAATAAAGGTAAAAAGAAGAAAAATAGACATTTAAATGGCTTTTTCTAAAAGATGCTAGACATTTAGTGGTCTTTTCTAAAACAGAATTTCCGACTTCCGACTCATTTGCACTAGACGCAAGACAAGTACATTTTTCATATGACGGAAATAACAGTGATTGCTAGTTGCCATGGTCACAGCTAGGAATGACATGGAGTTAACCATACCAGGTACATATTTCAAAACAGTGCCATCATCCAACTCCACAGCAACATTCTTTGTGTCCTGATTGAATGCTAAGCTCAGAATTACAGAGCTCATTTCAACAGAACCTCTGAAAACAAAAGAAAGAAACAACAAACACGTTTAAACTTTGATTTGCATGAATAGAAAAAAATTAAATTTGTTTAATACACCATACACCGCGTATCATTTGGTATACACATTTTTTAAAAGTGTATTGCTATTTAAAAAAAACAAACATTTTTCCACATTGCCTTGCTATAAAATGGATTTAAGCAGAATCATATCTGGGCTATTGTCTCGCTAACCCAAAAAATGAATTAAGCAATAATGGCAGAACCCTGACAAAAGGCACAATTAAGATGCCACCGTGTTCTTTCCATTAAGCTCAAGTAAAAAAAAAGTCCCACACTACTTTCAGGACAATTGACAAAACCTATGATTCATGACATTAAAACTCCATTTGAAAGTGTACTTTTTTATCTTCTTAAAATTTATTGCAGTAAGTTGATTCATGTAAACAAACAAAATAAACCATATCTAGAAATTTAATATGCAAGCTGCAGAGAAAATACAAAAAAAAGCCTGATACCTTGAAAAAATTATTTTTTTATTATGTATTATATTTATATTTCGTGAGAAAAAATTATTAATTTTTGAACAGGGTAACAAAGTTTTGACCTACAGTCATAAAAAGGTTGAAACTCGACCAAAAAAAGGCCACGCAAATATGCCAGTGCAGTCAAATCAGATCTGCAGTCTATATGAATTAAAAGAAACAAGAACAAGGGTTGCCATTCTAGACACAGCATGCAGTTAAGTAAAGCTACTTTGTCATTGGTTTACCTGCCACCTTTACTTTTACTGAGTCTACAAAGACTTAGCTTCTTAACTGCTCACTTTGGTTTGGGTAGGTACAAGAAAGCAAATGAAAGTTTTCTCTAGAATGGGAATAGAACCTGCAACATCAAGCATAATGGTCAATCTTCCTACCAAAAAAGACACTGCTCATCCCCACTGGTAAACCTAGCTTTTAAAAAAAGAATAAAAAAATAAAGCATTTACTCAAAATCAATTCTGCTTTCCTCTAGTTTGATTGTCCCCAGGAGCAGCACTGAAGCTGAGAAAGATTTCCCTTGAGCCACCATGATGATATTCTCCTTTGAAACCCACAACATATGCCTCAGATCAGTGGCCCGCACTGCCTTAACTTCAGGAAAAAATTTGATGCTGCAGAAAGAAAAGCAAAATAAAAGTTTCAAAGAACAGTTTAAACAGAGAAAAATATTTTTTTTCAGCCTTTAAGATTAGCCAATCACCTCATTTTCTAAATTTCAGAATTTAGGGTTATCTTAAGAGTGCAATGGGGTTGATGTATACCCTAATTATATAGCTTTCTGAAAAAGCTCATTTCATCAAAGTTTCTTTCAATTTATTTCATATTTGGTGCAATATTTTGAACTACAGGCTTTTACAAAGATTTAATTTTTTAACTAAACATTTATGTGGATAGATAATTAAAAACAAAAGACCCTTAAAATATCAATTCAGACATTTCAGACACTGAATTTTTTTTCAGAGTAAGTTGCTCAATACAATCATGATATGATATGACATGAATATATAATATATGACTCCTAATCTTAGTAAGTTAAGTTGTCTCTTAGCCCCAATGGTCTAAGTTCACAATGAATTCAACAAAAACTTATTGCAACAAATTACAAGCCAAATATTGCTCACACATTGAGGAAGGAAAATATATCAAAATCAATATGGGAAATCTTTGTACGCAGTGATGAATATTACCATATATAGGTCTTGCCTTCCTTTGCTTCTAAATTAGGTCCTAAAACAAGTCAGATATTGCTTCTATCTAGGTCTAAAAGATAATTTAAACCATTTTTTAATGCACATTTCTCATTTTTTTTCCCATCATCCTTTTAAAAAAGGTAATGAAAATTAAAAGAGTACATTTAATCAGAACTCTCTCTCAAAGTCTATAATCACGACCAACAAAGACATAATAAAAGCCTTACTCTAAAATGCCTTTCAAAACAGGTTCTTTCCAAATATGCTTGAATTCATCTTGGGGATCTGAACTAACTTCAGATGTGCACCCTTCATCTGAAATGTGGAAAAGGGAAACAAATTATTTCTTTTTGGGACATAAATATTAATACAGCGAATTCTAAATATGTAAAGTATTGCAATCCTCCAGCCAAGTTAGCTCTACACTCTATGTGAGTGAAAGATGCAGCATGCTCAGAGGTTTCAGCATCAGACTTGCGATTTGGTGGTTGCAGGTTTAATTCCCAACCACGACTCATGTTATAATTGCCTTAGGAAAGCAATTTATTCACATTTTCCTCAATCCACCCACCTGTAAAACGGGTACTGGCTAAGGGCAGTGCTTGAAATTGGAATGTTAGTATTTGAGCGCCTAACTGACAGCTGTACTGCAATGCTCTGAAAATGACTTGAATTTTCTCTGGTGTATATTGGTCTGTTGGGGAAGACTATGACCATTTTTTAAAAAAGATTTTGGAAACCAGAGGAATGCATAATAGTTCAATGATGTACCTTCTAACAGGCGAGTAAAACTTTTGCCAGGTCTCATTTAATTAAAAATAAAAAATAAGAATTGCAAAAAATATATGGCACTATTTAAAAAAAAATTAATCTAATGCACATTTATAAAAATTGTTTGAGACCGTGCAAATATAAGTATGTGAACAAATTATAATACTTTAATATTGAATCTTTCAAAACAGGAGTTAAGCTATGCCAAATAATGATTTTCTTTATACCATTAGAATAAAACAGAGCCATCTTTCCAGTGCTTAAATAAGCAATCATGTCATTTGAGCCTGGACAGGGACCAAAGGCAACTCTATTGACTGGAGATGGGCATACTAGAGTGGAAGCTGCCATAGGCGGTGGAACAAGCATCAGTCTCATTGGTGTTACAAGTATGTTGGCTGAAACATTAATAGAAAATATACACAATGGTATATTTAAATAAAAATTATCAAAAAATAAATACAGGAAAAGTGGTTAAAATTCAGGCATGTTATATAATTATACGTACAGTGTTCCCACAAAATGATTCTACTTGCATCTTTGTGACACTTAGAAGGTTATATACCCAGCTCACTAAAAGCCATTGAATGTAGAATTTAAAATATTTTTAAGTCTAGGTTATAACTTAAATTGTTGGATTTGAAAAGTTGGAGATCAGCAATGCCCCTTCTAAATAAAATGAAAAAAAAAAAGGTATTTCAAATGAAGGAATAGGAGAGATTTCTAACTAAACCTCAAGTTGAATATTTCATTTCCAGCCTTCATTTTAATCTATACATGGTTCAATATGATAAAAAACATCATAAATATAAAATCATCACAAATACTCTCCAAGAAAACAGGTCAAATTATGGCCCTTTGATAGAAGATGTCAATGTTCTCAAATTGAATATTAGCTTATGTTGACTCTTTTGTGGGTGGACTTCACACGAAAAACAAAAAAAAAAAGAATTTTTTTAGCCTGAGAAAAACAAAATTGTGCTTTCCAAACAATAGAAAAAGGCAAATATACCACATCAAGTTAAAAAACCGAATTGCATGCTTATAAAACATGCATTATTTCTTTTTTTTATTGTTTTGTTTAACTGACTGTTTCACAGTGCTCACATCCATCAATAACAGCAACTAAGGACTGATCTTGAGCTGCTGCCCCTCTGGTGTGATCAGTAGTCCACGACCAGATGTAAGTCACCAGCTGCCCGCCCCTGGTCGCAACATACAGGGCGTGTGCGTTTTCTGGATCCCAGCGGGCTGTGGCCACACCGCTATCAAACCTCAAGCTCTGCTTAAGGTACCAGTGATAGTTGTTGACTGTCCATAGCTGGACTGAAAAGAATTGGTGGTTGAATTAAAAATGAGTGTAGAACTTCAACATCTTTACATAAAAAAATAGTATGTGGGAGACAATCATTTCATTTTAAGCCTACATTTCTAGCCAAACGCTGCAGATTCATTGAGGGGTTAAAAAGGCCAATTTGATGTTGACATGTAGAATGATTCATCATGCCTGGTTCATGCATCAAAATTTCATAATTTTGTGCTTAATTCATAGAGATATCCGTTTTCTTAATGTTCTCATATTACAAAAAAAAACTCTTGCCTCTTTTACTATTAAAGCCAGACTGCATTGCATAAATATCTGCGCAAACTAGCTCTACGCTGTATGATGCCAGTGCCAGTCATAATTATGGCAAACCCCAGTTAACGCTCTTTCTTGATTGGAGCAACCTAATTTTAGTCTCGCCCTGCACCAGTGCAAAACCTAAAAATATCCTTGCCAGAAGATAGTTAAACATTCTTCGTAAAATCTATCAGCCTGCCAGACAAGCCTCCCTTTTCTGTATGCTTTACACCCTCCCTAAGTTAGGCAAAATTGTTTTGTGGACATTAGAGAGCTATGACGTCATGCCTCATTCAACAAAATAGGCAAACGTTTCTGTCTTGGTTTATCTCTTATGAAACAACTCCAGTTTACTTTTGAATAACAAGAAAGATTTTTCAAGTACAAAAATATTTTATAGGCCTAGGACCAGGATTAAAGAATAACGAAATAAATGATGACAGCAACAAAATTAATGGTGAAGTATGGTCCAAAAACTATTATAGATCTACGCTAACAAACGAAGAAGTCTTGCGCCTGACCAATACAGATAGGTCACTGTTGCAACTGTTAAGAAAAAGACAAATGGAATTTTTCGGCCATATACGAGTAGGAACGACAGCCTCGAAAAACTAATGCTGCACGGAAAAGTGGAAGGAAGACGTGCTTGCGGACGACGACAGACTTTCATGGACAGACTGACGCGCTTCATTAATACACCGAACAAGAGCCTGTCTAAGCTTGACATATTCCGACAGACTGAGGACAGAGAAAGGGATGGAAATCCTTGATTGTCGATATCTGCACCAGACCTGACACCTAGAAGAAGATCTACCCTAAATTTGAAAAAAAAAACAGAACATGAATTGTTAAAATTGTACAGCTCTAGACCCAAAATCTTGTTTAGACAGTGTAAGCCTACCACCCGAGATGAGATCCAGATCTAGATTTAAAAGATTTGCCTATGGGTAGAATACATGTAATCAAGACCAAGATTTAAATCTAGATTAAAACTCTAGGATTAGCATGAAGAAGAAGAGAAACATTGCAATAGGAAGGACGAAAATGAGGAAAAAGCGATGGGTATAAAACTTTACACAATCCTACAGACAGAAAGCTAAACCTATATAGATTAATAGTACATTCAATGTATGATTGCAAAAAGAAAGGGTTCTTGATCTCCGCAAAATTGTGGGCATTTTACTAGTAAATGAAAAAGAAATAAGCATCAAAATAATATAAAAAAGAAAAGAAAAGTGAAAAAGTAATTGAAATAGCACACAATGAATGACATTGAAAGCATAAGCCAGCCAACATATTATATTGCTTTTTAAAGCCTTGACTATATACTCTCTGAGAAACTTAAGGGAAATGAAACAAAAGAAATTATAAGTTGAAAAAACAACCAGAGAAAAGAAGAGGACAATGAGAATTGGTTAAAAAAAAAAAAAAAAGCACCCTAAAACAATCACACACATGATATTTGTTTTTCTCTCAGACCATAACAGTTTAACTCTTTAACCATGTAATTATCTCATACTTTTTTGCATGATTTTTCTAGATCTAAATCTAAGCCTAGATCTACATGTACAGTTGTAACTTCTAGATTGCTGCAAAAACTGGCAATAGAGTTAAATTTAGCTTCTCTTGGAAGTTCAATCTACTATATTCAACTTCAGGGGTCAAACTATTCCATAGTTTTATACGTACATCGTCGTTCTCCCCTTCATAGTTATGACTATACATCGGACGCTGGCAGCGTCCA
>BMAT01012130.1:66892-84240 GCA_019649035.1 Elysia marginata | reverse complement strand
TTACAAACAAATCTTACATCGTGCTGATGGGGAAAATTGTGTAAACGCCATCGCCTCGAGACACAATAAAAACCTTATGAAGGAGGTCATATAAAACACTTGACCCCAAGGCCTATCAATTTATAGAAAAGGCACATTGAGACAAAATGATAGGATACCAAGGTCAAAGGTTGATAATTAAACTTAAACTACTTCCGTTGCTTTACTCTCATGTTTTTGTCTGTAATGAGACAAGGTAAAACAATGCTTGAAAGATACGAGGCAAGGTAAAACAATGGTTGAAAGATACTTTCTTTTGTAACAACAAAATTGACAGAAAGAACAAACTAGTCGTGTGCAGGCCCAAGGGTGTTTTCACAACGGTTAAAAAATAGAGGAAAACATTGAAAACGATATATGTAATTTAAAACGTTACATAGAGGGTTGTGTTTTTTCTCTTCCCAGTCAAAGACACCCCAACCATTGCGGATTTTTCGAGATAGCTTTTTATTTTCTAGAAGGCCCGTAGGCGGTCTCTTTGCGAATATATTGTTACCGCGTCCTATGTAATTAATTCCATCCCTATGTTCCTTTCCCTCATCCACCGGTTTACACTTTCCAAGATCCATTCTATCCCCTCTCTGATAATTTGAATGTGTTCAGAGGGACTTTTTTATCTAGTCATTTCGAATTCACTGCAAGTAGTAATATAACTAAAAGGGCAAAAACAGACACGAAGAGAACTTGAAGAAAGGGAACAAAAGATAACAGAGTAAGAAGAGATAGGGAGAGAGGAAGAGAGAGAAAGAGAGAGAGAGACAGAGCGAGACAAAGAGAGAGAGAGGATGGATGGAGAGCAATAATAGAACTGATATACTATAAAGAAAAGGAAAACAACCAAGAGTTAAAATGGATTTTGAAAGAGTGAGGGAAAGTGAAAAGAAGATACAAAAATTGCGGAGTAACGAGAGACAGAAGTTCGGCAAAGACAAAGCAAGAGAGAAACAGACAGGACAGTTCAATACAGTGAAAGCGCCAGCCGGCCCGGCAGCGGGAATGAATACTCCAATAGACTTCTGTAGGTAACTCTCAAAACCCTCAAGCTATAAATACTAAAGAGCGCCCATGATGTCATTGACAGGGTTTTTTTTAGCCTTGACCCCACCGCGATGCTTGATACCCCATCAAAGGTTCAAACAAGACGAAGAATGGAAAGTTCAGAAGGCAGTAAATGACGCAGACTGGCAGTACTGTTGGCTTTCTTGGCCTCTGTCGCTCTCTGTAATGGGGGCCTATGATACAACGAATCTTTTAATCTATAGAATCCTATAGATCTTTAAACAAAGCTTTCTTTTCCAGTCTTTATTGATAAATTAACGTGCCCAATATTTACTTCTCCTATTTGATTTGAGCGAGACTAAATCTAGGGAGACGTGTCGCCACCTACAGAAGTCTATTGGAGTTTTCATTCACGCAGCCGGCACGGCACGCGTGTCTCTGCCACGAATATCAACAAACTCGCACAGTTCCATCAAGGCTAGAGAAACTTTTGAAGTACAAGATGGTCTCAAAGTTGTTCAGTGTATTTATCACTCTTGAGGTTACAGATTTTACAGTGTACTTTAAAAATATGAAATTTTATAAAATGTTAGATGTTAAGATGTTTCTAGCCAGATATTAGTTTTTCTGCAAATTATTTAAGAAGGCAACAGTACTGTACCGTGAAACTTCATGTGTTCTGCATGTTATCTTAAATTGTTAACGGTGTAAAGCACATTTATACTCAAATTCCCAGTTAAAATTGAGGTACCTCTAGTCTAAGAGACAAGTTCTAAAGGTTTGAGTTTGAAGAAAAAATCAAAACAGATCATACTCTAATATCTTTTCCCATTAATTCAGTCAGATGGAAATATAAAATCTCCAAAAATTTAAACTAAATTTTGATGATTTATCAGTCCTTTTACATTTGTCAAAGAGTTATTTCACCTTTATGTACGAGTCCAAATCTACATGAGCAATAATTGCTTTTTGAAATAAGTTTACCTCTCAAAACTGTTCGCGTGAACCTGACTTTTGAAGTAGTGAAGACACACGACACAGAGATGAGTTTTAAGCTTGGGAAAAGCATTCCTAATTGTGGTAACTAGGCAAATAGACTTAAAATCAATCACTGTGCGAACGTTACAAATCAATAAAAGATAGATGCCCGGTAGTTCAAGAGCGAGTAGATTGGTACGAAGATTCTTCTTAAAGGTGGGTTTATACCTTTCTGAAATCAGAATGAAAATCAGAACATAATTGTAGAGCTCTCGAACGAGTTGATTATCCCAGGAAATTTCATTCCGTTCTGAGTTTTTGGCAGATTCCCATAAAAAATCTGCAACTAGAAAGATTTCTAATTTTTTTTGGGAGAATCAGAGCGTATATATTGCATTGTGGGATAGAAATCCATCTTGATCCTAAAAATTGTTCAAACAAAATGGCGGTTTCTTTCACCAATATTATCGGGCTCGGCTTTGTTTCTCATATCTACCCATGAAAAAGAAAATGCCAACTGAAAAAAATAATGTTAAGCATATTGTTTCGAATAATGAGTCAGACTTGCGGTAATCATGCACTATTCCAACATCAAGATAAGATATTCAGCGCTAGTTTAGATCTAGAATCTAAATTTAGGCGTGACCGGAACTTCGTTTCGTTCAATTTTCTGCCCCGAGTAACAGCTAGGCAAAAAAAATGGGCGGAATCAGAATAGAAATGTTCGTTCTGATCCCAACGGGAAAATAGCCTTCTGATTTTTAGTTCTGAAATGTAGCGTGTAAACCCACCATAAGATAAGTATGCTCATAGGCATATCATAATCAGTATGATTGATGGTCAAAAGGATTGTTTTCTCTTTATCACAGCATTTCTTGTGTAAGTATTATTGATGGTGAAAAAGATTGTTTTCTTCTTTTTTGCAGCAGCCTTTGTAGTCTCTGTTTATAATTGATTTCAGCCACCCAAGTTTTAAAGAGGTCTAGTACAATTTTTTTAAGTTAAGAGACTCCCTGACCATATCCAGGGTCCAAAACCGCTTTAATAGACGGTTTAAAACAGTAAATTAAACAGGAGTCGCAGTAGAGCTGTGTGGATAAGCAGACTAAATCGTGTTGGAAAATGTATTGAACATTAATCTCTTGAGGTGCTATATACTAGGTGACTTACAGCCACTTCCCCTTGAACGCAAACCTAGCACTTCCATGTCAGCACAGCCGCGGTAGCGAGAAGAGCAAAATTGTAGAGAAAGTCAAGAGATTGTAAGCAATGGCTGCTTTTCGAACTGGTTAGTTTAGCACCTGAAGGGATGAATGTTCAACACATTTTCCCGACACATAGACCGCTACTGGCCACTAACATCATTACTTTACTTAATAACCTTTTGAAATACTGGAAATAATATATCTAATATATCTGTTTACCTCTAGATTTAATATATCTTCTTCGATGTAATTCCTCTTTTTCACTATCTTGGTCTTTTGCTCATTGCGGCCTTCCACAACCAAATTTGAGCCCCTCTTGTTGCTCTCTCTCTTAATTATCTGTTTGCTTTCCTCCAAATATCAATTTTCTTTTTTAGGGGATTAGACTCTTTTCTAGGCCCCTCTGTATATTTTTTTTTTGGTTTTTCTCTTATGCCTTTGTTTATTTTGTCGGTCGTGTTGTGGATTCTTGTTATCGTACGATTATCAATATCTTCATTGTGGTTTTACCCCTTTACTTGCGTATTAATCCCTCCATTCGCTCTTTTCTTTCATTGCTTATAGGTCTAGCTTTTTTGTTTTCTACACTCTTCGCAGTAGGTCGACTTAATAACTCCCCTCGATATTTAGTTTATCCTCTGGTCTATTTTACTCTCACACCTTTTGTTATTGTACACTCTTCGGCCGTGCGTAAAAACTAAATTTTCCTACGATAGTTTTTTGGTACGGCCCTATTTTGCGCCTCTTCTATATTATCCTTGTCATTTCCATGTGTTTGCGCTTCCTTGGTTACAAGATCTACACTGGAAAGAAGATACGTCGTTATTTATCCGTCTTTCTCCTTCCAGATAGGTCTATGGCTAGTCCATACACTTTTTGTGTAAATGGTTCTCGTTTTTTAATTTATAGTTTTTTTTTCTTTCTTTCACTACGGAATTAAGTTACAGTTTACCTGATTATACAGGTCCCTTCCGTCTAGTAGCCCACCCCCCGCTCCCCCCTTGCGCGCCTCGTTTTATTCCAGGAATCTTATCAATAGGGAATGAGATTAGAGGTAAAACAAGAGTAACGTCTCTTTTCCAGAAGACAACACTCCAAAATACTATAGTGGTTATTGTAATCTAGACCTAGATTGTAGGGTAAGTTTCTTACTTTTATAAACGATTTGACATCTAGAACTTAAAAACTATAGAGCTAAATCAAAAGTTTATCTTCAAAATAAATTTGTAGCATAAATTTTAAAAGATTGTAATATTTGTATTCATAAGATAGTGGAGAGACACCAGGAAAGTTCCGCTACTCCTGTTGAAATCTCATTCCCTATAGATTACATCTAGATTTCTAGGTACATTTTAGTTCTTCCTACACTCACTTTCTTATCTTTAAATCTTTTCTTTACTGTAATCATATTACATATTTTATATTGTTTCACAAAGTATTATTGCTTTTCTTTTGTTGTTACTTCTGTGCCTTTTTATGTGTCTTATACGTTTTTGTCTTTTTTTTTGTCTGAGGAAGACTTAAAGCCGATGGCTCACTTGTTTCGTCTGTACTTTTAGAACAACAATATAATATACCTTCCTTAAAAAATAATTTGCTTAAAATATTAATGCTGCTTTTAGGATACGATAAAGAGAAAAACCTGTAGCGGAATGGATAAAGAAGTTTTCTTGCTGATAATATCCATTGTCAGGTTTGACATCAACCCTCTTTTAAGTAAATTCTTATATCGAAGCGCTGTTTAAACATACAAAGAAACCATTTTTGGAGTTTCTGTTGTTAATCTGGACTGTAAACATAATATTTTGATGAAAAAAAAACGTACATAGCTGGAGAATTTCACTGCGCGTTCTTGGAAAGGTTACTGTGACCGCCCATACTAGCTAAGAGTGGAACTGATCCCCACTACTAATCATAATCTCACGGTCAGATCCAAATGTGAAAGAGGGGATTACCATCGCATTGTTAGGGGACTAATGTATTTTTTATACTAGAATAAGCACTATGCAAGGTCGACGCAGTTTTGTTCACAGAGTTGTGAGCTTATTGCTACCGAAGTTGATGGTCTAGTAGCAAGGTTGAATACAGCGGTTGAGGAAAGTTGGATGATTTGAATTAAAATCCAATTGGGTCTCTCCCACAAACATCTAGAAATCTACTTTACTACGGTACTACTTTTTCTGCTGCTTCATTACTAGAACAATCAAAATGAAAACCACTAGTATTTCTGCTGATTAAATTAATACCATAACTCTTGTTGTCTTTAATTTTGCTCTATTTACAACAACTACTACTGCCAGTACAGCTCCACCTCTAACTACTACTATTACTTCTACTACTACTACTACTACTACTACTACTACTACTACTACTACTACTACTACTACTACTACTACTGCTGCTGCTGCTGCTGCTGCTGCTGCTGCTACACCAGTGGAGACAGCCAGTGCACATGCATAAATTGTTGAATTGAAATATAAAAAGCATACGTGGTGTGATATGGAGTGGCAAAGTGATGATGTTGATGATGGTTTCATTGCAGATGTCAATGATAATGTTTCCTTTCAGTCCAAAGCAACTTGAAACTAAATCAATCCAGGGTGTCGCTAGCGTTCAAGATTTTAACTAATTGAACAAAACTCATTCAAAATTATTGTGACATGTTACACTGGAGGTACAGCATATTCAACTCGGTATTTCGCGGCCTGACAATCCATCCTGCCTATCTATGTGTACCCCGTCACCTGTGTCTTAGAGTGCATTCGCTTGGCTATCTCTCCAACGTTGTTTCCGATTGATAACCACCTCAAATGTTTATGAGATAATTTTACAGTTTAAGCTATGGTTTCAGCACCGGATTTCGTGATTCGTTCCACCGCCATGACAATTGTCGTGAGTTTATCAAATAGAATAATTCATCTGGAAGAAAATAAGCCAAACCCGGAAAAACAAATTTCTTCTTTATTCGCTTATTTTAATATTTTAGTGTGTAAAATTTCTAAGGAACAAAATTTTAAAAGCTTTCTTTTGTATCTTTGTTTTGTATCCGGTTAATATCATTACACGGAATAGAATCGTAGCTGATGCCCGTTCACATTTTTCATCCGTACAATTTCAATCTCTTTTGATTGAAAGTAGACATTTTAAAAAGTTTTCAAACCGATTTCATTTTATAGCAGTCAGCATTCATCGACATTAGGAACCGGTTTATTAACTTGGGTTACCTAAACTTCATACTGGGTTTAGGCAGTGAGCATGTTATAAACAATCAGAAGAACTTATTTGAACTATATCTCATAGTATCTAGTGTTGTAACCATACCGATAGTCTCCAGTAGTGCAATCAACAACAACAACAACAACAAAACTAAGTGGCTTGGATGAAGTGGAGGAATAAACAATTTTATGAAAAAAAAACAACCAATAAAGAAGTACTCAAAACCATGAACCTTAAAAGTACAGAACTTTTAAGATCTATTAAAAAGAAAAAAAACTGTCTTATTTTGGACATACAAAAAGACATGAATCCCTACAAAAATTAATACTAGAAGTAAACGGATCGAGGGGCAGAGGACGTCGGAGAAAGAGCTGGACAACTAACATTTCAGAGATGACCAACATGCGAGTGAATGCAGCAGCGAAAGCGGCGATGGAAAGAGAAGGCTGGCGATCCATGGCATCCAACCTCTTCAAAGAGAAGGAACCCTCGTGAACGTGAAAATCTAGTAGGTGACTTTCTGGTTCCGCTATTATTGCGGCGGTTTAGAGTTAGTAGCAAAGATTTCACAACTCAAAAAGATTACGAAGGAAGAAAAGATTTTCTCTCGGAGAAAGCAGACACATGCAAGGAAACTACAACCCAAATAGTTGGACACCGGTAGTTGCGCACCTTATCAAGGGAGTGTTGCCAAAGAGTATAAAGCCCCAATCAAGACTAATATATTCTTTTTTTGCAGCCGTTTTTTCTTTTACTGTGAATCCTTACTTAAACTGAGTAAAAGCAAACCTTCAATAGACGCAGTATTTGTTTCAAGCTTACTAATCGTAGCATGTTCATTTTGCGAGTCAACTTGGGAACATTTCTTATGTAACGTGGTCTCAAAGTGATGCTTAATTTTATAGTTTGTCGATTCCTCTTCAAGTGTTCATCCTTTAGGTAAATATGATAAAAAAGTTCTCTTGACAGCTTTTTTGTATAGTTATTTTTTATGATTTCGCACATTGTAGAATACTGCTAGTAAGCTCTTTTTCAATATTTTGTTTTTAATGAGATGCTTTAGGAAGAGAAGAGGGGGAGACAGGCTATAGGAAAAGGATAAATGGGAAATGAGAGCAGGAAAAGCAAAGAAAGAGAGCAATGGACACATTTACCCATATCGATAGACGATCAGATAGGATGAAAATTTAGAAGTGGGGGGGGGCCCGAGGTAGCGAGAGCGTTAGAAATAAAGAGGGAGAGAGAATGAGAGAGAGAGAGAGAGAGAGAGAGAGAGAGAGAGAGAGAAATAGAGATAGAGATAGAGAGAAAGAGAGAAAGCGTAAGAAATAAAGAGGGACAGGGAGAACGAGAAAGAGAAAGAGAGAGAAGAAGAGAGAGATGAAGAAGAGTGAGAAAGAAAGAAAGAAAGAAAGAGGGAGAGAGAAAGAGAGAGAGAGAGAGAAAGGGAAAGAGAGAGAGATTGAGAGAGATTAGGGGATGTGTACGTGTACTTGAGAAAGACAGCCAGAAGGAAAAGAAAAAGAAGAAGAAGAAGAAGGAGAAGAAGAAGAAGAAGAAGAAGAAGAAGAACAAGAAGAAGAAGAAGAAGAAGAAGAAGAAGAAGAAGAAGAAGGAGATTAGGAGGAGAGAAAGACAGAGAAACAATGAAATAGGCTAATTATAAAAGAGGCTCGTTTGAAGTCGTCGTGTTTCAACCTCCCACTCACCCAGGCTGACCGCCTCGCAATCTCATTTATCACGTTAATCACTGTATCTCAACAATCATCAGCAAACATCAAGATTTCACTCTCTGTTGACATCTAATTGGTTTCCTGAAGTTTCTGAAGGTGTAACCATCAGTTTCAAATGGTTCTAGATAGAGGGTTTCAACTCTTGTCCTAATTCAGCTTATTTCTGTCGTTTATATCCCAATGCGTGTGTTTGTTTACCTCTTCTTATCAGCAAACTTTTTGTCATTATTATTTGATGTCCATGAATTCTTTATGTCCGTTTCAAACAGATTTGAATATTTGTATATGAAAAGTTTAAAAGCGACACAGTTCTAAGAACGAAGCCTTAATATAAGTCAAAAGAGGAGAAAAAAAAAGGGGGGGGGGGCAAGGAGATCTAGAAACCGCATTAGTTAAATATAATGTCCCTAACAGAGATTTTCTTTCTGCTGTTTATTCTTAGTCGAGTATTTAATTATGGAAACTATGACTTTGCGGGCTAGAGCGGACGCTGCTGGCAGAAACTGTGTTGCCTACACTGTCAGAACTGGTTTTGGTTTCTATTCCGCTAATAGAGAGGGTCATATCGATTTTCGTGAGGAAAGTAATCGTTTAACTTTTTTGCCGATATAGCTGAGTATAAAGAAAATATCACGCCACACGACGTAGTCGCCTGCTGTTTAACTCAATACCGCCCATAGTTACGGCAGTCATCAAATAGACTGCGGAAATTACAAGTTTTTTCGGTTTCCGACTTTCACCCCCCTTCCCCATGTAGCGCCCCTCGTGTGGTCTCAACACGTTTTTTTTTAGATGTGGTAGTTACTCATTCATTTCCTTGCACAGATTAACTGCGATGGGTGATCCGATAGACTGAGAATATGTTCTGACTCGCTGAAAAAATATTGGAGGGAAAAGTCGTCAGTTTGCTCACGCAATTTATTCTACTAGGTCTAAACACTCAATAGATCGGTAACGAAACGCAACCGATGACGTAAAACTGAGAGATATCGCATACTTTGAGTACAGACATGCTCTTTATGTAAATATTAGTTTTGCCCTTAAATAAATGACCCAATACCCAAAATTGCAAGCATATTAAGACAACAAATTGGATCATAACCTCCAATATTCCAGGGCTAAATTGTCCGTGTTTTTGGTCTGAACGATTTTTTAAAGGAAATTGACATGATTTTCGCGGCACACACCTTTTCTACGAGATCATAATTGATTACTGAAGGTTCTAGAGAGTCGGTCACGGCACTTAAATTTGACACCCTACCAGGGGGTGATATAGATATAGACCCACACTATGAGGGTAGACATGACTTTTTGATAAATTAATTCTCTCTTTAAAAAAACCCCTCAGCGTGATAAAATCTTCTTAATACCCCCCCCTCAAATATAAGATTTATTAAGACAATAAAATAAATCCAAAACGCCTTCTTTCATAGCTTGTAATTATTGAATTATTGTCGGTATTTCTTATCTTAATGACATTTCTGTTCAAGAAATCGATACAGCTTTCGCTGTAGGTGCTTTTCCCTTGTAATCTTAATAATTTGATAGAAAAAAAATTCAATGCGCCATAAACGATTCCTGAGCCACACAGGATATTGAAGATTTGGCACTCTACTAAAACAAATTCTGTTCTCCAGTTTATAATACTCTTATCTAATTCATAAAGACTAATTATAACTAAATCGGAACCGATTTTATTTAAAAAAGGTACTTGGATAAAATTTATAAAATATTCTGGTTTTGTTTTTCAATCCTTATTTGCATTTATTACAAGTGTTAATATTAAAGCAATTGTGTATTGTTATAACCCCGTGCTCTTTCTTTGTTCACCTGTCATAATCAGATATCTCTTTGAAATCTTTCATAGTATTGAGTCCGAACGTATGGTTCAATCATGAAACTTTCTTTCAAATGGCGAGAAGGTTGGCGTCAAACCAGGGGTTGAGAACAAATGGCAATGGGAGGAAAACATAAAAAATTGATGAATTAATGTCTTAGAAAAAAGAGGACATAGATTTGGAAAGAAGAAGAATAAAAGAAAATAGAGTCACGGAGATAAGAGGGGGTGAAAGAGTAACACATAATGACATAAAAAGGAGATAGATAGATAGATAGATAGATAGATAGAGAGAGAGAGAGAGAGAGAGAGAGAGAGAGAGAGAGAAAAGAGACATACAGTTAAAGAGAGAAAGATGGAGATAGACAGATAGATACAGAGAGAGACACTGAGAGAGACACAGAGATAGAGAGACAGAGAGAGACAGAGAGAGGGACAGAGAGAGACAGAGAGAGAGACAGAGAGAGAGACAGAGATAGAGACAGAGAGAGAGACAGAGAGAGACAGAGAAAGAGACAGAAAGAGAGACACAGAGAGAGACAGAGAGAGACACACACACACAGCAAGGTAAGATGTTGAATCGAGAGGTCTTGCGATATGCGATTCGAAAAACGGCGGATAAAATGCCGTTAGATCGTTAAATCAGTAAATAGATATATACGTCTAAAGTTAGAAGCTATCAAAATTTGTAGAGGGATAGAAATCAGGTGACTTGTTGTATGGCTTAAAAAGGATAATAAGGACAATAGGAGAAAAAAAAGAAAAGAATTTAGGCTCAGCAAAGGGTATACAAGTAATGTCATATTTATGCCAAGACTTTTCAGCTGCGATCGCATTTATGAGCCTCAGGCTTGAGCTTTTAACTTGAAAAAAATGTTACATTAGTATCTTGGTACCTGGTAAGTCCAAGTACGAAAAATAAAATTTAGCCAATAAAATTTAACACTTGTTCAAAGTGGCCACTTCATGTCGGTTCCCTAGTAGAAATGAGCTTATCATGATTTTACTTTACTACAAACTAAGGAGTTGCCATATTCATGGATAAAAATAATACGTTGCGTCACTCTATAAAACCAGTTCGCTCACAGAAAGCGAAGTGAGTAGTGAAAGAGATAACTTCAATTTCTTCGGTCATGAAAAGCAACTTTGTTGAACCGCTTTGGAGCTATCAGGTTTCTAGGAATTAAAAAGAAAAAGCTTCTTGAGTTGCGTTTGAAGTTACCGTAAGTGGAGAGGTAACTATTAAAAATCTTCGTGAGGTAGGTCATGTTACTGTTTGGTTGTGTAGGGCTCCACAGCTTGAAGGAATTCCTGAATTCCCAAAGCGCCTTCTCGTTTTGTCTTGCCTTCTCGAACAGAAATCAGTTAAACCGATATAAACTGATCTTTGGTCAAAGGTGTGAAAAGCAGTAAATTTTCGCCCCTATGAGTTTATGTTTATTTCATAGTTTGTGCTAATGATTTCCAGGCAGATTGAGAGATACATAAAACAAAATGTATCGTATTAATTTCATGAAATCGTCACAATGTTTTATGGTTTCCTTATTCATTGTATTAGCAAGGTGTGAAAATTTTAAAGCTTGATCACCCTTCAGGTACACACTTCTTTTCTAACTTTCTTTTTCGTCAAAATTTTTTGTTGTAACTGAGGGTTTTAGGGGGAGGGAAATGCCCAGTCGAATTTAAAAAGGTAAGTGATAGAAGTTGGAGCATAAATTTAATTTAGCCAGGTAAGTGTGATGCTTTTTTGTAGCGGAATGGTGAAAAACAAACATAACTTTTCCACATTTTGTGAAGATTTAGTTTATCTATCGTCGATCCTCTAAATACCTTAGTCCAGGATATAGAGCCTAGTGTTGACCATTCTAAAAAGGCTTATATGCCCTGGCCTATTCAACCTGCGTAGTTTGTACATACATCTCCAAATCTGAAAAAGCCCGTAACTCTTTTCCTTTTGTGGGTACATACTGAAGTGGACGCGCCTGTGTTTACTGCATGTGCTCATTCAAGATGTCAGTGCATTGACCAACCTCCCAAATCCCGTTAAAGATCTGAGTTATAAGTGCCGATTCACCCTAATCGCTAGAAAATACTGAGGCTTTAAGAACAGCCACTATTCTGGCCGTTTGTTTCAAACCTTTTGGCAAACTTTCAACAATCTTGCCACTATTTACTTTTCCACGACTTTTAACAATTTGGCCACTTGTTACAATTTTTCCAGAACTTTCAATAACCTGGCCACTTATTGCAATTTTTTCCAGAGCTTTCAACATCCTGGACACTCGTAACAACTTTCTAATTTAAAGCACCAGCGCAGCCTGGAAATGTTAAAAACGGAATCCCCCCCAGGATGAAATCTCTTCTGTCCCTGAGCGAGAGTTGCGTCCCGATGGTCAGCTAGCGTTATCTTCCCTGACAGTGAAGTCCTGATCGGAGTTTCCCGTCAAGTAAGCAGCGCGCGGCGAAACAGACAGCAGAGCAATGAATAATAGAAACAACTAGCGCGTCAAGTCAACAGATTGGGACAACTTCCACACACAGACAAAGGACGGAATAGAAATTTATGGGTCTCACGACATACAATTATGTATTACTGAGGATGGTTTTATTTGTCAATGAGTATACTAATTAATAGGCAAATCAGAGGAATGTCCTTACAACTTTTACAGCCAAAAATGTGAAATTTCAAATTTAAAAAAATCTCTTTGATTTTTTTATTGGGGCGTGCGGTAGAAACTGTTGAGTTTAAAACTCAGTGTCTTGTACGTTGTGTTTTGTAACTTTAACTGCCGGTTGCTATAGCAACATGAAAAAACGGCAGTCCTCGTGGACTTCAACTCAACTTTCCACGGTGGGCTTTGCTTTCATGACACCAAAAAAAGAAAAAGATTGATGCTTCCACTTGTGATGCCATAACTCTCGTTCAGAACTTCCATAGACTGTAATTTTACATGAAATTTATGTGCTGTGCATAAAAAATGAGCTAGGTCTTTTGACTATATCTACTTTTTTTCTCTCTATATCTTTCTATACGCAAATGCATCATTCCCCCAAAAAATTTCTCTCTCTCATAAACAGGTATACATTTAAATTTTAAAGGTTTCCTTTTTCCTTCGTATTTCCATCACTTCTTTGTCTCAGTAACACTTTGTCTTCTACTTTATCTAAACTGTAAAATATGTACTCCAACCTTTATGTTCAGAATAATCCTTCAATGGTATCGGTATATTAACTCTTATCAATCTAAACAAGAAAACAAGACACCTACAATATATTGAATCAGTATTAGATTTTGAGGTATATGGGTGTCTTTTCTGTATGCTGAAGAAAACCATACTAAAAAACCCATCGATATTATAATCTTCAAATTTCAATGATAGTCGAAACTATACTGCACGTGATAATCAAAGTCATGCAGTATCTGCAGTATAAGCTGTAACGGAGATACTGCTATTTGATTGTCATGCGCAGTAGAATCGCTAAATCCATTTTTAATGTAAGCCAAGCTTTCAAGCAAAGACGTCATACATTTGCAATTATCGAGAAAACGCAGATTCCTTGCTGCCTTAGGTCTGAAACTAAACAATTTTCGATAAAATCAGCTGCCTCAATTCTCATCTAAATTCAAATAAATGTCTTTTCACCAAGACCTTAAAGTTCACATGCTATGAGAGATCTCGGATGAGCAATGTGACGCGTACATGTATGCACTATTAACAACTTTAGCTCTCCCATATTGTCACCTCATGGAGCTTAATACTAGTTATAGCTAGAGACATAACATTAACCTCACCCGCTTCAACCAAACTCTAATGGCTGCTGGCACTGGAAAACAAACTTATGAAACCAGACATAACGACTTGCCATAGGGAAACTCAATAATTTAAGACGCCTGTGGACACCGCGGACAATGCCTGGCCGGTGGTCATCAAGTGGTCAGTTGAGAAAGCTTCTCAGTCAGCCATCTCGTTATCTGGATGTTCTAATGAGCAATCTCATCAACTCTGAGTCTGGCAACAGATCAAGCAAACTCATTCGTGCCTTCATAAACAAGTCAACATCTATACGTGTGGCTAATCCTTAGTAAACAGTAGAGACGACCGCAGCAAGCTATAAACACTGAGGTTGATATTTATTCAACACTAGTTAAGAATGGATTGTTATATACCATAGGTTCGCTGTATGCACTATATGTCTATCAATAAAAATATATAAAAGATAATAGGGATGATAACATAAATAAAAACTCATTACTGTAATGAGAGACAATAATTCAACAACTAAGCTATCAGAGTATCGGATATTGGGCACACAAAAACTAAGAACGAGGCGGTCGGCCACGCACATAGATTCCACCACATGTTACGACCGCGACTACAACCAGCTTTTGTCAGAACGTAGCAGCCAATATATATGTTGGCAAATGCTTACTTATCGCATCAGACAGTAATGTAGGCACATGCTGATTTCTGAAAAGGTTTTCAGAGTGTTTAGAACAGCATGATGCATTTTGCCTCGTTACATGTTCCTTAGGTCATCTATAACGGTTTGAACTCAGTACAGACGTATTACTCTGATAGAAGTGTAATGCGTAGAGACAATGCGACAGCCAATACATAGACAATTCTCGCCCCGCTCTCCAACACCTCGCCATGGCTCCACGATGCCTGTTATCTCTATGATCCTACATTCTGTCAGACAAACCATTCACGTACGTTCTAGGCTCACCAGCTAGCTGTTATCTCTATGATCCTGTATTCTGTCAAACCAACAATTCACGTACACTCTAGGCTCACCAGCTACCTGTTATCTCTATGATCCTGTATTCTGTCAAACCAACCATTCACGTACACTCTAGGCTCATCAGCTAGCTGTTATCTCTATGTTCCAGTATTCTGTCAAACCAACAATTCACGTACACTCTAGACTCACCAGCTACCTGTTATCTCTATGATCCTGTATTCTGTCAAACCAACAATTCACGTACACTCTAGGCTCACCAGCTACCTGTTATCTCTATGATCCTGTATTCTGTCAAACCAACAATTCACGTACACTCTAGGCTCACCAGCTAGCTGTTATTTCTATGATCCTGTATTCTGTCAATCCATTCACCTACGGTGTAGACTCACCAGCTAGCTGTTATCTCTATGATCCTGTATTCTGTCAAACCAACAATTCACGTACGGTCTAGGCCCATCAGCTAGCTGGGACTTAAAAGATATTCGATACAAACGCTGGGAGAAATAGTATTTCCCACAAACTTTGCAAATGTTACATTTGACGTTGAGGTGCTTAAAACAGGCGTTGAACTGCATTAAAATATTATTTGAAAGAGTTGAATTTACCTTACTGTTGCCCTAAATTTTTCGAAATATATTTATACAACTTGCCTTGCATTATAAAAGAACTAGGAGCTCAATAGTTAATTTTTTTTTAGAATTTTTTAAATCAAGAAAATAGTCACTATAATAAAAACTCTAGAGTGTTTTCTTGGCTAGAAAACCTACAATGGTACGTCTGTTAAGTCGGTACCTGATAGTAATCTCTTCTGTCACTTCAAGTGTGTAGTGACCTTTACCACGCATGCCATTTAAAACAAAAGATTTGCTCCAAAACCCTTTGAAATTACTACACAGCAGACTGCTATTGATAGCAAAACTTAGGCTTAAAAGATCACATTGTAAGTTGGTTTATCAGACTGCAATCACGTCTCCCAAAGCGTTTTATTTAATTGAGACATTGCGGACCATATTGAGACTGACCTATATCTGCGGGAAGGCATCATTACATAGTTATGATCATTGCTATTGGTGCGAACCTGTCTACCAAAAGTACTCAGAGCGTTCATTTATTTTGTTCAGTTTTTTTTTCCAACAATAGAGACCTTAGGCACACACACCGTGTCTCACTACGCGTACGTGAAAATCGGGAAAGCAGATCAAGGAAACTATAAAAATAATGAAACCAGTTTCTAAAAATAGATCCACAGACGTTCCCATCATGCTCACGCGTTGGCTGCTTAAAGTCTATACTAACAAACAAAGGGTGCGCGTTCTGCCGCCGCAATGTAGGTGGGAAGAAAAGCGAGATATTAGCGCCTCAAGAGCACGTTGTGCGACGATTTACGCGAGAAGTGAGCAGCAGTAGGCTATCATCAAGCGACCCGGCTGAGATGTAGGTGAGCCGCAATGTTAAAGCGTCATAATTCTCCGAACCTGCTAAAAGTTTATGTGACGACATAAGCATCCAACCTTCTAGCTTACCAACCAGATTTTTTTTCCTGGAACCCCGGAAGGCGCAGGTTCTGGGAAAGGCCGGATCGCGTGAGAAGATAGTCAGAGGTCATTAAACACTGATGGCGTCATGTAGAGAGAGCACGGCAGGCAATGCCAGGCAGGGCCCCCCAGTCGGGACTGACATTCCGTGACCGACTTCATTATACCGGCACTGCTTTCAGATTTTCGTTCTCTCAGATGAACTTGGTAGGACGGTAAAGAAACAGGCATAATGGCTTGTAAAAATGAATTTATATGCAAAGGGTGATAAGAGAATAAAATGAAAAAAATGAATGTTTCTCCTTCTTTCACTCTTGCTTTTTCGAATACGTTTCGCAGCATTGAAAACGTCAACTGTTGGCCATTCAGCCGAGACACTTACCGGTACAAATATAATACAGTAAACAAACACCAGCTTAGGCAGAGGACCACTTGTTAGGTAGAGCGAACGTTTCTGCCCCACATTGTCTGGTAATTAATAACAATTACCAGTTCGGGAATAAGATTTCAAATAACGAGAGTGGTATATCTGGATAATTGCGTGGCGTTTAATTCTTAGGATAAGATTAAAATTTACAAAAGCTGATTTTTTCACTTATTGAGGCTCAAATGTGGCAAGAGTGAGGCTTGGTTGATGGCAGTGGGCCAAGTACTGGCCTGTAGAAAACCAACAGCACAGCCAACCTTACCTTTGAATACAATTTTGATAGAAGTTGTTTTTTTTTACTTCCGGCGTGGCAAGCGAGCAGGCTAGACGAAGCTGTGTGGAATTCTCACATAATTTTTTTTCGTTGAATTTGAAAGGGTTAAACAGGATTGCTGTTAGGGGATTCCCGACCATTCCGGATTGCCTCGAACCGTAGGACGAGGGCGGTTCTTTGTTGATTTCCAGCTAGTTTATAAGAAGGTAGCTGGGATTCTTGAAGCAGGCTGTTAACAATGTTTTCCGGAATAGTCGGGAACCCTCTAACTGGAATCCCTGTTAACGCCAAACTAGTCCTGTGCCAAACTGGTCCTGTGACAAACTGGTCCTGTGACAAACTGGGCTTGTGACAAACTGGTC
>BMAT01012130.1:3010-14684 GCA_019649035.1 Elysia marginata | reverse complement strand
CCGACCTTAATGAATAATTAATTATCATCCTCCAAAAGATATATCGAAGCAAACTCAACTCATTCAAGATAATCTGCATAGAGGTTATCGAAAGTAGCTATCATTTACTCATGTTCAACCGGACAAACTAATGGGTTGAATTGCTTGCTTAGACACAAACATGTGGTTATTGTATAGTAAAGGCCATTGAATAGATCGAACATACTTTTTCCAGATTATGTACTCAACGTGAGTATTAAAGGCGAAAGGAGAAAAAAAAAGCAAAGTGATGTAATTATCTCTATCATTAAACAAACGACGTCGCCTTTTCTTAGTTTTCCCAGAAAAACTTGAATGAAGTTTTAGTCCTGTGGTGGACCACTTGGTCAAATTAATGATAAGATTTTTAATCAAACATTAATGAGAAGGAATGCGGCGAGAAAGCAGTAAAGCAGCCGGGCGGGCAGCGTTTCGCCGACCCCCAGGGAGTTACGGTGGTATTAGTGCTGCCTAACTTGACTCTATTAGGTGAGCCATTTTACACGATATCAGGTTTACAGCTCTCTTAGCTTCTGCAGATTTCGAGAGAGAGAGAGAGAGAGAGAGAGAGAGAGAGAGAAGAGAGAGATAAAATATATAGACACATATAGAGAGAGACAAAAGAGAGAGAGATAGGGGGGGGAGAAAAGAGAGAGAAGAAGAGAGAGAAAATATATAGAGAGAGATAGAGAGAGACAAAAGAGAGAGAAAGAGAAAAAGAGAGAGAGAGGGAGGGAGGGAGAGAGAGAAAGAGATAAATATATATAGAGAGAAAGAGAGTGAAAGAGAGAAAGAGAGAGAGAGAGAGATGGAGGGAAAATGGAGATAGGGACACATGTGCTAAAAGGGAGACGCCGAAGAATAGAGGGAGAGAGAAGAACTATACGAGCGGTATGAATGAAGGAAAAGGGAATGAAAGATCTTTAAGAGGTTTACCAGTGAAGATTCGCAAACAGAAACGAAAGGCAGCCAGGACGAATCAGATGCAAGTTGGCAAGGTTTGTGTTGAGTTAAACCTTACAAAAAACTGGAATCTTCCCTGCACTATGAACTTCTATTTTAACAAAATATCATCTGAGATGACGTTATAGTTTTGCCAACCATTTCAAGGACCTGACCTGCGGTTTTTTCACTCTGAAATAAAAAAAAAGCGCGTTTAATAGAGGGAAATATCTTCAATGGTTAAAACATTCACTCATTAAACCATTGAGGGCGTTTTTATATAAAACAAATTGAACGAGTTCTTACAACCACCCAACAACTGGACTACATGCACATCTAAATATTAACTTTGTGGAAGTCGGCCTTGTCTATTAAATAAACCTGTACAGCTGCGCCGCTGTCTATACAATCCTATCTCACGAATGGATGATAGCACTGCTTTTTCATCGATAAACTGCCCCATAAATACGAGCTGGTATTAGAGACATAAACGTACAAACGAAATAAGCTAATCATTATGCTTATCTACATAGCCCTGCCGCGAATCTCATCTGATTTAGTGATGGACCATCGGCGAGTACCACGCAAGAAATTTAATTCCTCATTTTTCTAGACACACGGCATAGTGAGAAAATTTGCCATCATTGTTTTGCTCGCCGCCTTAACTTTCGTCAAGTCAAGAGACCTGGCTGCCCAAGAAGTGCTGGGTGGACACAGAAAAGAGAATTAAAATTTGACTAGGAACCTCCAGGATAGTGGTCGACAGCCCTGGCGATTAAGCCATCGCTCATTGTGAGTACAGAATGGATCAGCTAGTGAGAAAGAAAATAATCACAATTTTAAAAGTTCATGTTATTTTCTGCTGCTCCCTATGATCAATATCTTAAGAATCGGAAAAAAAAATTTTGCCGGCTATCACTTTGGTGGACTCTACACTTTTTCATTATTTGTGCAAAAGTACATAGGACTTTACAAATATATTCTTTCATAATAATTTAAATCAGCAAGTCTGTAATTGTAACATCCGTAGTCTGAGAAGAGCATAATTTATAGACTAGTCAGTCCTTTTTTAAATCTCCCTTTCTCTCTTTCTCTTTCTCTCTCTCTTTCTTCATTCACTTTCTTCTCTCTGTGTGCCCGTCTCTCTATCACTTCATCTATTTCTATCCGCATTTACTCACACGAACAAACTGTGAACTCCAACCTGTTTTACAGCCGTGGACTTTGAAGGTGAGCGACGGTACTGTATTTTTTTAACAGAAGGAAATAGAATGCTATCATTGGATTATGGCTGGTTTTGTTTCTCAATGCAAAGCCTAATTTATTACTGTTTATAACGTTCACGATGTACTTTAAAAGATCACAAGACAATACTTCAATATTCTTCCGCTTATTTGACAAAAGTTGGTTTCTTCTGACCTTTGATTAATTCTAAATAACAGCCTAAGACATATATTTACACCCAAAGAACTATTCATGCAAAACTCATTATAAAATATGATCAGCCCTGTATACAACGATCCCAAACAGAAGCTAAGATGTGTCACTGTCAGTGGAAGAATTAGCCTGACAGCGCTTCTGTTTGACAGCAGTGTCAGTGGAAGTATAAGCCTGACAGCGCTTCTGTTTGACAGCAGTGTCAGTGGAAGTATAAGCCTGACATCGCTTCTGTTTAACAGCAGTGTCAGTGAAAGTATAAGCCTGACAGCGCTTCTGTTTGACAGCAGTGTCAGTGGAAGAATTAGCCTGACATCACTTCTGTTTGACAGCAGTGTCAGTGGAAGTATAAGCCTGACAGCGCTTCTGTTTGACAGCAGTGTAATACATACTTAAAACCTGGCATACTGCCCCAGTCCAGTCCGGTATCCGATCAGTACGTCGCTCGTTCTACTTCCCCCCCCCCCCCCCCCCCCCCTGAAACTCTTGGTATGAACCGGGCACATAGTAAAGGACGTGGCCATCTGTCATAAACTCAGCGCATACAAACTTATGATGAAAAAATATAAGGTATACAATAATAGGCAGCAGATTGAAAGAGGCGTAAGTTGAAACGCCGAAAAATGTTTGCCTTTGGGAAGATTGGAACCTTCATCTTCTACTAGTTTCGGCACCCACCGCCTTACCACACAGAGAAATATGGCCCATACGTCTCTTTAGAGAGAAGTTTCATGACAAAGGTGTTTTTACTGCTGAACTTCTCTTGCTCATCAAACCAAAGGCGCCCACTGAATCCAGAAGCGCATCAACACATAGATAACAAACACAAAGTATAAACGATAACACTTCAAAGTACGCCTCATAATGATGAAATATGATTCTAGAAATTATCAGAGCAACGTTATCTTACTACATTTGTATCGGAGGATTGTCTTTGGTTAATAAAGATATTACATCATGATGAATGTACTAGAGAGCCTCAAATATTGGGATACAAAATTAGACAGGTGGGGATTTTTTTCAGTCTATATTCAGTTTGTGCGCATTTTGTGATGTACATATACTTTCTAAAATAGCAAATATTTCTCAACAGAATGGTGTTAGAATGCTTATAGAAATTAATGAAAATCGGAGGTATGATTGGAAAAATTACCTGAACCTTTTACACACTCTTCAGAAAACTGGCTTTATAACTTCTTGACTTAAAATCAACATTGGCGACCTAAATATGAAAGCACACAGCGGCTTAAAAAAGCGAAAATTGTTAAATTGCACAAACCGAGCCTTATAACTTTTTTTACTAGGATAAATACAGATATCACCATCATTTTACTCTTTGCTGGAAAATATGCCCAGTCTGCTTGGGTCACGTGACTTCCTGGGTGAGGTTTATGGAGGCAGAGACTGACCCGTGTTTATGGAGCCTGCCAATGCGATGTTTGGTTTGATTACAATATTACTCCAGAACATGTCCTCAACCTAGAGTTCAATCCTTAAGTAAATTTTTATATTTCGATGATCGCTTTTTTTGCTCTTTAAAATTTCATTTTTATAGCTTTTTAAAATGTATGGCTGTCTCATACGTTAGTAAATTTGAAAATAAAGTTACCAGATTCTAATAATTTAAAAGAATGGGTAAATCTCAAATCGAGATAGAACCGATAGAACTTTTTTTCTAAATTAATTTAAGCTACAAAATTGTGACGACATGCATTCAACCTACATGCCAAAATGAATCCACAGAACCATGTTGAAAAGGTTATAATGTTAGTGGATTGTTGGTCAGCACCATGTCCCCCTAGCATTGGATGGGGACACCCCCGCTCCCAGACCCACCAATCTCTGCTAGAAAACAAGGTCTGTTGTTGTTTCTACTTTCCCCAATCTGATGTCAATCACACTATCCTTCATTGCCTGACTCTGTTGCCTGGCTCTCCTCGACAATCTTGTTGTTACAACAAGTTTTAGCCAGCCCGTGGTTTTATCCTCAGCCAAAACAATTGCGTAACTTGCATTTTATCTCTGCTTTTGGATATGTTTTGTCACTGCTTTTATAGAACCGATTCATCTGACTACTTAGTCGTCTAGGACTATTGGTTGGAAACATGGATGCTTTAGCAATTACATGAAAGAACCATGAGCTACGTATTCTTACTTCCTCGTTTCTTTTCGGATATTCTACGTGATTCGTTTTTACTTTCTACACCGCGACAAATTTTTCTCTCTCTTTTAACTACTAATGCCTCTTTGCTACATCAAAGTAAATAGTATTCGGTTTAACTCTAATCAATATTATCAAAGTGCACAGTTTTTCTTTAGATTGGTTACATCAGAGGTTCGGTTGAGCGAAGATGTGATAATTTTTTTAAACTCTGAGCGATTCAATTTCCAAGGAATATTGCAATACGCCACCCCTATGTTAAAAACTCATCTAGCTTTTCCATCAAAACAACTAATCAATGGCTAACCTTCTTTAATTTTTTTTTTATGATCGTTGGATCACTAGATTACAAAAAAGTAGGGTTTTCCTGCTGAATAGTTTTTGTTATAGACAGAAAATTTAAAAAATGATTGCACTGGTGAATCATTGTAAAACAAAAACAAAAAATCTACACAGAAAATTATGGATATATTTTTGCTGGCAAGAACACTTGCGGTGCTAGCATTCTGTATAGTTTATGTCAGACAGATTGAAGCTGATTCAAATTGAAAATTAAAAATGGTAGCTTTGAGAACATAGAAAATATACAATTTGTTGGGTTTTTTTTTTAGTTCTGAATGTATTAACCTGGGAGCTACTGATGTGCCTGTACTGGTGTATTGGCACACGATAAAAATTGTTTTCTCCTAATTCACGAAGTTTTAAACTTATGTCATCCCGATCAAAACCCGATCATGATTGGATTGAGGTAAGGGCTCGTGGTGACAAAGTGAAAGCATTTTATTTTAGAACTAAAAAACCAGTTGGGTAAGAGAAACTAAGAGGAGTGTGAAGTAAAAAACCTCAAACTTCATGGTTTTAGCAAATTTCATGATTTTTTGGCCATTCATCTCTCCATCATAAATACTAAAGTTATACTTGTTTTTTTCAATGTGGCAACATGATTTTTACAGTTCAAACACAAATAACCCGGGGTTTTTTCTTTAAATCACTTTGAAGTTGTAACAGAGATCGAGTAGAATCCTTATTATAGTTTTATGGCGACGGGCGAGATATTTCATCAACCTGAAAGTCAAGCCTTTTAATACAAAGCAGGATTCTTCTAGATCTAGTAGGGTCCTCCTCTAGTCGGCATCCTAGCGCAAAAATTCTCAGATATTTGCCATCTCTTCACGATTACACTTTTCAGGGTTGAAGATTCGCAAGTCTGCAAGATTAGATCTTTGGAGGTCAGGTATAAGGAGCAAAGAAAAACTTTGGAAAAACTATTTTATAAACTTCCAATTAATTTTTTTACAAACTACTCCAGTAAAACAATTTCATGACCGAAAATTTGTAACCATCATTGCGAACTTTTTCGTAGTTGAAATCCTAACGAAAGTACTTTTCAGGTTCTATTTTTTTACTGAACAAAACTTCTTTAACTTTTTTTTTGTTTCTGGTTTTAAAAGTGCACTGTTTTGCAAAGATATGCGTACTCCAATGTTCATAATCTTTGACAACTGTGTGACAAATTTTACATGTCTCTGTGGTCTAGGAATGTACAGTTGGTTAGTCATCACTTTTGGCCCAGCTCGTCGAATAATAGATTATGTGAAAAATTGTTAAAATCTTCCAAAATAGACAAAGATAAAAATGTGAGATACATTTTTTGAAAATAATAATTCCTCAGTGTAATGTTGCCGACAACCGACTGATTTTCTCTTCTGTCCGACCACTAAAAGTTTCACCGGCATTAGCCACAAAATTTTGATTCTTTTTTAAAATGTCACAAATCAAAACTTGTTTCAGCCCTTGTTAGGATTCAGTTAAAAAGTACAGTCTTTACACTACAAACCTAACAGTGTTTACACAAACTTTGATGGAATAGAAAGCCAAATGAAAACATCGCGGCAAAAGTGTTAGGTAAATCAAACAAAATGGTCAAAACACTTAACAAATAGGAAGAAGTGTATCGAGTGCTCTTGGTAGGGTTTTTTTTTAACCCGGAGCTACGCCAACGGATTAAATTTTCGATAACTTTTTCTTTTCATGCCAGCTTTTCTTCGCTTTACACCCACTCGCTGTCAACACACACCGCAGATTGTAAACACGCATCCGGTTCAAAATTTACATTATCAGCCTCTCCAATCCAAATAGTAAGAATCTCTGTATAAATAGACTCGAGTTCTTGAAACTGCAATCTAAAATCAAAGGGGCCGATCATTTTTAGGAGGAACGGAAGCAATAAATCTCGGAAATCTTTAAGCCCTATATTTTCCTGCGATACAGAGGGAGAGAAAACAAATTTCGTGTAGAATGCTGTTTGCGGGGAAAGGCTGAGTAATATTTACCGACCGGATACCGGAATGCCCGCACAATCCCCAACGATTTCCGGTTTCTGCCGTCAACTGCCACCAAACAAACATGGCGGAAATCAGCTTCGTCGTCATCATATTTCGTTCAAAGGGTGATGTTAATTTCCTCTGGCTGTGTTTCCATCATATTAATTTAGCAAGCTGGAGGAACTGTTTTAAAAAAAATTCCGGCCTTTTAAATCGTGGAGGTAATAAACTAATGTCCGCTTTATATATTGAACAACAAAAATTCTGTCTTCTTTTGGTCGTATCTATGTAACCAGTACATATAAGTTTCGTAACCCAGTTAAAGAGGAAACAAATAGATTGCTAAACAATTAAAAAAAACTCTCAAGATATCTCACATTCCTTTCTCTCCCTCTCTGTATCTCTGTTTATCCCTATCCTGGTTAATCACTTACATTGCTTCTAACTAAAGGAACGAATAGATTATACAATAAACTCCATTATATTTTAAGCTTTCAAAACGTTAAATAATATAGTAAAATCAATCAGGCTAAGACCTGTTTTTGTTGCTTTTTCCGGTTGTTTCGGTGGTAGGGGTGTTAATTACGTGTTATTACTTACCTCAATTTCCTTCAGAAAAGTTCGTTAATCCAAAACACACGCGGACCTGCTATTTAAGTGTTGAACATTCTTCTGGTCGGGAACAAGTTAAACAGCAGTTCACTGGATCCCAGACTGTAGTAGACACATTTGTTTAATACTGACAGGTTGTTAGTGAACGGATCGACTTATGTAATATCAGCATGACATCCGGAGCACGAAGCAAGAGAGAAACAATTTCCTTTAGTGTACTTTTACAATGATCATGGCAAATCATTTGGTCAGTTTTAAAGCCTTGTTGTTTTATCTCTCAGGAAATTAATGGGAATAAAAAACGTGAGCCGTCTGAAAATTTTTGCGTCAAAAGCCTACATGTTATACAATAATTTCTCCTTGAGCAAAAATGGAATGTCGTAAGAAAGGCATAGAGTTCGTGAACGGAAAACGTGGGCAGAGAAGGGTGAGGAAACACGATTCAATATGTACAGTTGACGTGTATAAGGTAAAGTCAGGTGTTTAGTAGGACTGATAGAAGGTAAAGTCAGGTGTTTAGAAAGACTGATAGAAGGTAAAGTCAGGTGTTTAGAAAGACTGATAGAAGGTAAAGTCAGGTGTTTAGTAGGACTGATAGATAGTAAAGTCAGGTGTTTAGTAGGAGTGATATGAGTTAAAGTCAGGTGTTTAGTAGGAGTGATATAAGGTAAAGTCAGGTGTTTAATAGGACTGATAGAAGGTAAAGTCAGGTGTTTAGTAGGAGTGATAGAAGGTGAATTCAGGTGTTTAGTAGGACTGATATAAGGTAAAGTTCCCTTGGTTCCCTTGTATTAAAATTCTTACCTAGGTCTATTGTGGTCCCCTTGTATGAACATTCTTACCTAGGTCTATTGTATCCCCCCCTCTCTATCTCTCTCTGTCTGTGTAGCATTTTGTCTCTTTTGTCACAACGAACAAGAAATACATGCACTTCTGTTAATTAACCCATCCCGCTTAACGGAACACCTTATCCTAATGTGTCCTTCATTTAATCAACAGATTCAGTTACAGTAATCTCTTTATTCTAGTTCCCCTAAAGTTTTTTACTACCTGGGAGAAGAAGCTATTCACTAGTCGTTGATTTACAAGTGTATTTTTTTATATCCGAGTGCCAAAACTAAGGGTTTTTTGAATTAAAACAGTTACAGTGAGATTTCACAAAAAGTCCAACATGGCCGATGTATAGAGAATGGATATATCCGGATTAACCCAGAAATGTCCCAATTTTTTAGATTATAATAGTTTTGCGCATGAGTTTCGAGACCGCTATTCACGAGTCTTTTCGTGGTGTCTGCCTTGATGTTTTGGAATTATAGCATCTTAAACCTCTACTGGGATACTTTATGTTTTAACAAGATTACATCACTTTTGTAAATCAAGATTTTCTCTGGGCTTTCGTAGAGTATTTTTTATAAAGTTTGAAAATTTTGTTCAAAGCATTTCTATTGTTCGTTGCATTATTAAAAATTTTCAGAGTCATTTCCCCTGTTGCTCTTACATAGAGAAACAAGCCCCTCTTTATATCTATCCAGGGAATTGTTAGTCCGCAAGCACAAGTTAGTTCGCCCATTGTGTATTACTTTGTGAAGAATTTACTAAATAAGAGAGGGCCTATCCAAAACAAGATACCTTATACACAAGAGAAATTTCATAGCTCTATAGCTCTAGAAATGTAATCACATGCGAGGTGAAAGGCAGACCTGATAACATGTGTAAGCTTAGGTTTCTATGTTTTTATACCTCTTGCTCAAATTTGTAAGTTTTTTCTTAACTTCTTGCCATGGTGAATTTCAGTTACGTTTTTTTAGGTCTGCATAAAAACTTTGAGATTTCACTTACAGTGTGTATAGTTATCTAGCTCAGAAAAAGCTAAAGATCACCTTTCTCAAATACCTGATAAAAACAATACAAATGAAATAAGTGTTATATTATAATTCAGAAAAGTTAGCAGGTAAAAATATTTTATTTTTTGTTTTGTTTTCATCGTTATATCGATATAAAAGTTGTTTTAGTTATCAATATAGCAGTGAAGGGTTGCCTCTGAAAAAGTGTTTTTGATGCGGTCAGGCGAAAATGCAGTTTTCGCAAGTACTACTTTTTAAAACTTTTTGTATTACATTACCTGGTTTAAAATCGATGATTATACATTCTGCAAGTTAGATTTAGGTGCCATTTTCATGGGACTAAAGACAAACGCAAAAAATCAATAACAATATTCCATCTAGGTAATTGCTTCGAATATCGTTTACTCCTTTCTTGGGGCTATAACTTTCTCTAAATGTAATTCAGAATGTCATTCAACAGGACTAGGGTTTTAATAATGCTAAAAAGAAAAACTTGCTACTGACGATGGTCTTTAACAAAATCAAAGGTCTAAGGCCACCAAGTTGCCAGTCAATGAAATTCGTTGCAGAGTGACAGAGAAAAGTTTTTCTTTGCTAATGAGGCGCAATGGAAAAAAACACAAGCACTGCTATCAAGATAAACGTGAGCCAATAGTTGAAAAGTCAAAGAAAGGTTCTTTAAAAGTATTGAATATTAATTTGGAACCAAATATTTAAGACATTTCTCGCCCTTTATTAGCTAGTGCGGCTAGCATTTGGTGCGAGATCATACGTGTTTTATTTAGTCAAACATATTTTGGATAACTATGCATTTAAAATGAATACTCACGGATGTCAATATATATCGTGAAGTCTGTTGATAATAAAAGAGAGTTTAAAACAATCTTTATTCAGTTGATCTCTTGACGAACGTCCATACCTTTATTCAGGTGTCTATTTATTGTAATGGTAACAGTCTGTGGCCGTTAGTAGATCAAAAGTCTTGTTTGAATCCAGATTACACATTGAAGAAAACAGTTTGAACTTTATTGAGGTTTTCATGTTGAGAAAAAAAATATAAATGCAAACATGCAGTCTCATTTTTCTCTATTTTTAAATCAGCGAAACAACAAAAAGTCTCTACAAAACTAATATAGATCTCATAGATTATTATGATCAAAACTTGTGAAGAGTCGAGGCCTTTTTATGATTTTTTTAAACAATGGATGAAAAAAAAGACAGGTTTGATAACTGAAACAAAAAAGATGAAAGTGACACTTTAGTCTTAAAATGGTAAAAACTTTTATAAGGGGCCAGCAGCTTCATGTTTAAAACAATAAAATCAATCAGGCTGAAGATTTCTTGGGGAAAGTCAAAGATTTCTTTTCCTCACTCTCCAACATTGGAGCATGGGCAGAGTCAGAGCTTTGTGTCTTTTCCAAGAAAATTTCCGTTTCAACAACAACAAAAAAAGCGAGAAATGGGCTTGACTTTTAACATTTGCTTGTAAGTTACGGGGCAGTTAAGCCAAGTTAGCAATGGAAGCGAGATCAATAAAAGTGTAGTTATCAGTAAGTTGTTTTATACTGCCGACTGGAAACATGCGCCATATGGCGAGCCTTTTCTCAACAACCTCCTATCAGATGGAGTACTCTTGTTTTTCTTTCTCTCCATCTCTGTTTGTCCATCTCAGTTCACTGTGTGTTAAGTTTTTCCTTATGTTATAGTCTCTGTCTCTGCATCTGACTAGTTGTCTATCAAGCTGTTTAAATCTCCATGTTTCCCTCTTAGGTCTGTCTCTACTCTGACCTTTCTGACCTCCGTCCCTCATGTTTTTTTAATTCCCGTCCGCATATTTCTCTCACTCTCTCTCTCTCTCTCTCTCTCTCTCTCTCTCTCTCTCTCTTTATATATATATATATATATATATAATATATATATATAGAGAGAGAGAGATTCTAGGTTGTTATCTCATGAAATACAATGCTTAACTTGTATAAGGAGAAACACGTTGTCGCATAAAAATAAGATAGGACTAGGCTGCAGTGTATATATATATATAAAGAAGTCGGACTCAACCTACTGATACAATGCTCAAACTAGGACTAAAGACAGGGAGAGATAGACAGAGGCCTAGAGAGAGAGATGTATATATATATATATTCTCTGTCTTTAGTCCTAGTTTGAGTATACACCTTTTTCTCTCTCGGCCTCTGTCTATCTCTCTCTGTCTTCAGTCCTAGTTTGAGTATACACCTTTCTCTCTCTCGGCCTCTGTCTATCTCTCTCTGTCTTCAGTCCTAGTTTACGCATTGTATCAGTAGGTTGAGTCCGACTTCTTTATTACAGTCTTGCTT
>BMAT01012127.1:421816-432657 GCA_019649035.1 Elysia marginata | reverse complement strand
CACAGGTCGAGGGACTGAGGTGAGGGTGAGGTGAGGTGTCTACATTCTACAGTGTGTTCCTCGCAAAGGTCAGAAAACAAGTATTTATCAAATGGAAAGGTTTCAAGATTCTACTGCATTGAAGTCATAGTTGAAGTTTCTTGAAGATGATTGGAACATGCATGTGTGTGGTTTACACTTTCCCTAACTCACACACATGAAGCCTTCACCATTCTTTAAGTGTGTTAGTGTCTACATTCGACTGCATGTTCCTTACAAAGGCAACAAAAGAAGTATTTTTAAAATGGAAAGTTATCAAGATTGTACTCCATTTAAGCCACAGTTGAAGTCTCTTGAAGATGACTGAAACATGCAGGTGTGTAGTGTACACTCTCCCTAACTCACATACATAATGCCTTTACAATCCTTTAAGTGTATTGGTGTCTACATTGGACTGCATGTTGCTCAGAAAGGTTAGACAATTATGATCTTGAAAATGTGAAGGTTTCAAGATTGTACTGCATATAAGACATAGGTAATGTTTCTGAAATATAAGTGAAATGTGTAGGTGTGTAGTGCACACTGCCCTAACTCACATACAAAAGTCTTTAAAATGTTTTCATTGAACTGGTGTCTACATTCGATTGCATCTTCCTTGCAAAGGTTAGAAAACAAGTATTTTTCAAATGGAAAGGTTACAAGATTGTACTGCATATAGGTTATAGTTAAAGTCGTTTGAAGGTGATTGGTACAGGCATGTGTGCAGTGTACAATGTCCCAAACTCACATACATAAAGCCTTTACAATCCTTCTAGTGTATTGGTGTCCACATTCGACTGTATGTTCCTCACAAAGGTTAGACAATGATGATCTTGGAAATGTCAAGGTTTCAAGATTGTACTGCAGTTTAAGTCATAGTTAATGTCTCTTGAAGATGACTGAAATGTGCAGGAGTGTAGTGTACACTACTCCTAACTCACATACATAAAGCTTTTTTATTCCTTTTAGTGTATTGGTGTCTACATTCTACTGTGTGTTCCTTGCAAAGGTTAGAAAACAAGTATTTATCAAATGGAAAGGTTTCAAGATTCTACTACATATAAGTCATCGTTGAAGTCTCTTGAAGATGATTGGAACATGCAGGTGTGTAGTGCACACTGTCCCTACCTTACATACAAAGAACCTTTTCAATCTTTTGAGTTTTCTGGTGTCTACATTCAACGGTATCTTCCTTACAAAGGTTAGAAAACAAGTATTTTTAAATGGAAATGTATCACTATTGTACTGCATTTAAACCAAAGTTGGAGTCTTTAAAAGTTGATAAAAACATGCATGTGTGTAGTGTACACTGTCCTTAACTCACATACATAAAGCCTTTACAATACTTTAAGTGTTTTCGTGTCAACATTCAACTACATATTCCTTAAAGATTGAGAAAACAAGTATATTTCAAATGGAGGGGATTTAAGATTGTACTGCATTTAGGTCTTAGTTAATGTTTCTTCAAGATGACTGGAATGTGCAGATGTGTAGTTTACACTATCCCTAACCCACATACAAGAAGCATTTAAAATATTTAAAATGAACTGGTGTCTATATTTGACTGTATCTTCCTTACAAAAGTTAGAAAACAAGTATATTTTAAATGGAGAGGTTTTAAAATTGTACTGCATTTAAGTTTTAGGTAAAGATCACTGGAATGTGCAAATGTGATGTTTACACTCTCTCTAACTCACATAAATAAAGCTTTTACAATCCTTTTAGTGTATTGGTGTCTACATTCGAATGTATGTTCCTTACAAAGGTTAGAAAACAAGTACTTTTAAAATGGAAAGGTTTCCAGATTGTACTGCATTTAAGTCAAAATTAAAGTCTCTTGAAGATGATTGGAACATGCATGTGAATAGTATAAACTGTCACTACCTCACATACAAAATGCCTTTACAATCCTTTTAGTTTATTTGTGTCAACGATTGACTGTATGTTCCTCACAAAGGTTAGACAATGACGATCTTTGAAATGTAAAGGTTAGAAGATTGTATTGCATTTTATTTACAGTTTATGTCTTTTTAAGATGACTGGAATGTGCAGTTATGTGGTGCACACTGTCCCTAACTTACATACAAAAAGTCTTTACAAACTTTTTCGTAAACTGATGTCTATATTCGTTTCTATCTTCCTTACACAGGATAGAAAACAATTTCTTTAAATAGAAAAGTTTCAAGATTGTACTGGATTTAAACCATAGTTGAAGTCTCTTTTAAATGATTGGAACATGCAGGTGTGTAGTGTACACTGTCCCTAACTTACATACGAAAAGCCTTTACAGTCCTTTTAGTGTATTGGTGTCTACATTCGACTGCATGTTCTTTACAATGGTTAGAAAACAAGTATTTTTCAAATAGAAAGGTTTCAAGATTGTACTGCATTTAAGTCTAAGTTAATGTCTCCTAAAGATGATTGGAATGTGTAGGTAATTAGTGTACACTGTCCTTAACTCACATAAAAAGGCCTTTACAATCCTTTTAGTGTATTGGCGTCTACGATCGACTGTATGTTCCTCACAAAGGTTAGGCAATGACGATCTTTGAAATGTTTTAACACAAGCAAAGTGTCTGGCCAGCAACGTGCTGGTTGTCGTAATGCAGTGCAACCGTCACCATTCCAGCGCCAACATAAACTTGTGTGTTGAAACATGGCGGCGGAAATGTTAACTCTATCATACTGTTTGAAAAAAAGACGATGTTATAATAGAAGACGATTTTGGGTTCATAAGATCTTCCAACGCAGAGTAATTTATGGCGAGTTTTACCAACTTATCGATGAAGTTTTGAGCGATGAGGAGAAATGTTTGCCATATCCGAATGAAACCAAGAATTTTTCATACGCTGCTAGAATTGATTGGACCACATATTGCAAAACGGGAAACAAACTTTCGGAAACCCATCCCTGCTAATAAGGAAAGACTTGTAATAACATTGATTTTACTTGATCTAGAACTAGAACTTGAGAAATGTTGGCTGTGTGCTGGCCAAATTTTAGTGCAGCACTAAAATGAAAATCGCAGCAAAACGCTGGGTGTACGCTGGGTGCACACTGGGTCATGCTGGGCGAAAAATACGTGGCCACTCCGTTACGCGTAATGCTCCCTGTTGTAATTAAAAATTTTGACCGTAATTTTGCTGTGCTGGGGTGCTGGCCTAATTGTGTTTGAGGTCTAAGACATCTGTCTTGTATGGCAGTGAAGTAGGGGTTGTCATGAGAATGGACGAAATTTTAATTGAACAAGTACAGGTTTATCAATAATTGTAAAAATGGTACTGAACGTCAGTAAAACAAGGTGGAACTGTGCTGCTTTGAAAGATTGTGGAAGATGGCATCTTTTTATAGTCTATCATCTTAGAACAATCAAATGTGGGTGCAAATTCGTGGCCCTGGATGAAACATGTTATAAAATTGTAAACAAGAACTCGTTTTTTTTCCGAATTGAACTATTAGCAAGCACCTTTGTATAAATAAATATTAAGGTGACCATTTTTCTTCTCCTTGCAACGTGTTGATGTACGAACGAATCGTCTTGAGAAGTGCGATTACCCTCGATTTATTCCTTTATCGTAAAAAAGTGAAGTCGAGTTCTTATAACAGAGATATTGGACAAAGTGTTCAAATGCATTTTTTTCAATGACACAGAATCGATCGACTAAATAGTTATTTTATTTCTTCTTTAATTATAAAGACACTTAATATTAGACCATCACATCGTACTTGTGCTAGCTGATAGAACGGTCTCCATAGGTATTTGTACATAGTTTTATGAATCTTCTTGTCAATGTGACTTATGTGAGAGTAATTCTTTCCTACATATATGTAGCTAAACTTATGACCCAACTTGTCAACTCCCGGTCATATATCTTATTTCGGCTATGTAGGGCAGCGTGGCAGAGTGGTTAGCGAGTCGGACTTGAGATATGGAGGTCGCGGGTTCGATTTCCGACCATGTCATGTTGCAATTGCTTTGGGAAAGCAATTTACACAAACTTTCCCCAGTCCACTCACATGTAAAACGGGTACTGGTCAAAGGCAGTGCTTGAAATTTGTGGAAATATTAGTATTTGAGCGCCCAACAGGCTGCCATACTGTAATGCTCTGAAATATGAGTTTAATATTCTCTGGTGGGTATAGGCCTGCTGGGGTAAATAATGTAAATTCATGAGACTGCTTCGGCGTTGGAGGACTCTATACATAGTTATTTATTTATTTACTTATGTGGCTTCTCTTTTTAGCTTTGGTTGGTTCATTTTGCCGTATAAAGAGTTAATCACAGTAATTGCTACGTCGTGTTTTTTGTTGCAATGACCCAACTCTTCCAAGACCCTAACAAAGTCTCAGATGTATTACATTGTCATGATATTAATTTATATATTGCTTTCTCGTTTCGTTTGTTAGCCTTACTCTACTTCACATGATTATTTTTTTGGTACAACTTTAAAGACAAATTCTATCTCGTGAAGCAGAGATATAATCAAAGTTTCAGCCTTTTCTCATCACAAAAGTAAATTGTCACTTAAAAGGCAACAGTATTGTTCGAAATGATAAGAATTTGTTTTGTTTATTTATTATAGATTGATTTGTATGGGGTGTGGCGTTTCATTGAAATAAAACTCAATTCCAAAAGTACACGGCAATATGTTAGAGAATAATACAGACCTGTCTCCAAAGTAATGGAAATATTTATATTCCAAAGGCCTTTTGCGTCTAGGGGCATAGATAGCTCTGTTGGTAGTGGCTTCGCTTCGTGGCCAAGAGGTCGCGGGTTCGAAACACAGCCGAGCACAGCCCGGGCCCCTACTGGTTGGGTCGGTGTCAGTATAATGTGACCGGCTGAGGCTAAGTCATGGTATCCCCGCTAGTTTCTGGGTGGCAGCCCGTATATTGTCATTGGGACGCAAGCCCTGAGAGCACCTTTGAAGTGGAATTGGGCTTGTAAAAATACCCTTCAATCAATCAAGCGTCTTTTCAGAAAAGAAATTCACTTCGCCTTCGCCAATTTTTTCTTTCTCCATGCAAGCAAAATACTACTTAAGATTATCATGAAAAGGCTGGAGAAAAAGATAGAGGAAGAAGTAAGCCAATCGCAAGCTGGTTTCCGAAGAAATAGAGGAACTAGAGACCAGATTTTTAATCTGCGGATGATTATAGAAAAATGCAGGGAATCTAATACCGAGCTCCATCTAGGATATATTGATTACACCAAAGCCTTCGACTGTGTGAGCCACCATAAAATGATTGAGACACTTAAAAAATACAACTGCCACTTCAAAATTATCAACTTGATCAAAAACTTATACCAGAACCAAGTGGCAGCTGTACGCACGGAAAATGGAAACACCGAATGGTTACAAGTAAAAAGGGGAGTTAGACAGGGCTGTATTCTTTCACCGGCTCTTTTCAGCCTCTACACAGAATCCATCATGAGAGATGTAGAGGCAGAAGACACCGAAGACAAGTATTCGGCGATAAAACTAAATGGAAATCCCATCACGGAGCTACGCTACGCAGACGATACAGCATTGCTGTCCAAGACAACTGAGGGACTAAATGAACTAATGCAGAACGTGAAGAAATTTAGCCAGAATAAAAATCTCCTCCTGAATGCCAAGAAAACAAAGGTAATGGATTCAGACAAAAGCCCTGCTTCAAGTATTTTAATAGACAATGAGGCACTGGAAAATGTCACTCACTTTAACTATCTAGGAGCAAACATTGAGGCTGATGGAAAGATAACTCCAGACATAAGAAAGAGATTGGCTATTGCAACCTCTAAACTAAAATCTATGATGAACATCTGGAAAAGTCAATCGACTCCTCTTAAAATGAGAATTTTGAAATCCTGCATCTTCCCAGTGGCTACATACGGATGCGAAACTTGGACGCTAACAAAAAAAGATGTGGAAAAAATAGATGCATTTGAAATGAAATGCTACAGAAAAATACTTAGAATTCCTTGGACTGCAAGGAGACCAAATCAAAGTATCCTACAAGAGCTCGGCATGAAGGAACGCCAGCTCCTTAAAAATATAAAGCAACTAAAATTGAAATATTTTGGACACGTCGTCAGGCACAACAACCTCGAAAAATTGTGTCTAGAAGGAGCTGTGGAGGGCAGGAGAGGCAGAGGCAGACCAAGAAGGAGATGGACTCAAGACATTTCTGACTGGCTTGGCTTTTCTGTAAGGGAAGCCAGTATACTTGCGCAAGACAGAGACGGTTTCCGCTCAGCTGTGTGGGAGGCTACGTCCTACAAGGATCCGCCATGAAGAAGAAGAAGAAGAAGAGAGGAAAAACTCTAGATCTAGATTAAGTCCAGATTTTGACCAGAATGTCTTCTTCATATTTTTGAACTTTAAAAGTCAATTCCAACTGAATTTAACTGAATCTCAAATAAATCTTCATCAAGATACGTCTATATTGAATATGGGCTACTAGGCGGTTTTTCCCCTGCATTTAAATTATAACAAAGAACCCCTGGTGAAGCCTTAAGATGTCATGTTCAAAGAGTTTGTTTGGAAACCTGCTGCTCTTATTTTTTTTAAAAATTTGACCACTTCTATCCTAAACTATTTTCTATCTTGCTTAGGAACTATCATACAAAGCTTGGTACTTTTATCTGCCATGTAAAGATAATGGCTTAGGCGATTTTTATTTAAATAAACTTGACCAATTTAGGACAATCTTTGCGGTCAATACAAGTTTTGCTAACGCGTCTTTGGAAATTACAAATTATTTTGCAACCGAAGGTTGTGCACAATACTTAAGAGGCGCCACTGCCTTAGATTTAATTGGAAATGAGATTAGAGCGCAATTGATTGTTCCTTTTTGCAAACTCCCTTTTTTAAGTCAATTGCTTGCGGGCTAGAACGATAATTTTGTGCTCTATTCTCGTTTCCCAGTTCGAGTCTTGAAAAATCTCATTGCCCTTTCTTGAGTTGAAACATGGGGCTTAATGCAGCTCTGTATTTGCTGTTGTAGTTATAGTACACGAAGATGTTGATCGATGCGTTCAAATAATTACAAGTTTGTTTACGCTATTTAAAATACCGAACAGATGCACTAGTCTTCCACCAACATCAAGGGCTGTGTCGATTCGGCGATATGTTGATAGAATAACATTTGGCAGCTGAGCGAGAACAAAGATGGTACACACGAGAACCACAGATTTGACCACCTGAAGGTCTTTGGGAGACAGTCCGTGGGTAACCTTATCGGGTCTGGTTGACGTGGTTTGTCCATTCCCTTGTGGTCCCTTGGCGGTGGTGCTGGGTCGTCGTATTTTGGAGGACTGGTAGAGTTTAAAACTAAGAATACAAACGCATGATATCATCGTTATGTATGCGGCGTTGATGATTATGCCTCGGTTCAAAATCTCCAAGACTTAATACATGGCATCTCTGTCAATTTTTTCTAGATAAGGTTCCGACGCGTTGGTTTTAGGATTTGTTCTTCTACCAACTCTGTGAACCATCAGAACCGGAAGTCGCAGTGTAACGACCAAGACAACTAAAAATAGTAGCCAAACAATGGTCCGAGACTTTGTAAACACCAGTTTGAACTTTAGAGGCATGGCAACGCATGCGCAGCGCATTACACCTAGAGAGACAGAGATGTAGGTAGAGAGATCGTAGGCGGTAAAGGCAGGCCAGAAGAGTAGATGCAATATCAAAAGCAAGTCGAATCCAAGAGAAGTCGGCTTTACTATGTATGCTAGAATAAAACCAGCTACATTCGTCGAGATAAGAGTAAGATAGGTCAAATCAGACATAGACAGCGCTATCAACAAAATTGTTACGTTGTCTTTAGCACCGGTCTTGAGAAATACGAAAATGTTTATGATGTTGGTAACAATACCAAACAACACAATACATGGCCAGATATAACACAAAATGTTATTAAGAGATAAGTGGACGACCATGTACGGCTTGGCTATTTTTGTTGTTATCACTGAAGTAGTATTGTAGAATAAAAGCGGGTCCTCCGCAGCAACCTTCATTCTGTTGTTTCAGATCACCTTTCACCTGTTATTACCAAGAGCTTATGCATTTATCACATTGAGATTGACAGCTAAAATATTTCACTTCAGTGAAGATATATGCAAGTAGGTTGAGGTAATGTCTACACACTGTCTTTTTCTCATAAATGCAGGAGAATTAGCAATGCCTTGCCTATGAGAACTAAGTGACTGAAGTCCAGAATTGTAAGATCTTAAGTGGTGGTGTCCCAAGTTTTCAGCATTTCCAGGTTGACGCGTATATGATGGTCTTGTGTTATTCTTGTGATATTCATTTGTATCATTGTATGGCCATGAGTTTATATGATGATGCCATTATGTAGTTACTTCCTAAAAAATTTAACTTACAAATACATGATAAGTATATGTTAACGACCTTTAAACATTTCCAAGTTGTGACTACTCGTAGTACATGTAATGCATTTACACGTGTGTGACAAGAAAGAAAGCAACGATCGCTAGCTGATGTAAAAAAATGCCATAGTTTTATAATGATAATGGTGAACAAAAGAAAACCTCTATTATGGTCAATTTTCCTAGCCGTGTGTAAAAATGGTGTAAATGTTTCCAGTTCTCATGTTGAAATATATAAGCCTACGAAGTGAGCGAAATAGCCTCGTGTAGACGGGGGAAAATTACCTTTAATCAGAAATCAATCACGGAGAAGACATAGAGTCGCCACAGTTGAAAAAAAAATCATGTCATTAACTTACAGATACGTCATTTCGATCGATAGGAGTGTTACCAGGAAAGGACGTAATATTTTAATGATTGCGCGGTGAAGTTTTTATTTTTTCCTCAATTAAAACCATAAGAAAGAAAGTCATGCTCAATGCTGATTGAACAACGCGGAGCAGTGAAAGTCATTAATACCGTACCGATGATTTCATTACAACATTTGTCTAGGACTGGATACTGCACACACAGTTTCTATGGGCATTATTCATAAAGTTTACTTAAGGTTTTGATAACTACGAATGAAATAAATTGGTGAAAATTGTTCGTTCTTTACATTATCTTCAGTGAGGTTTTGAGGTACATGGTGCGATTAGCTCAGGAAAAATGCAATTATAGTAATCTTGTTTTAGGCTAATGATACGTAGTTTAGGCCTACGATAGGGCTAGGCCCGACCCCACAGACCAACGACAAAGTGAAAAAATATAGGTATTTAACAGTCTTGGAACAAAGAGACCTACTCCACACTAGTTTGCAGTTGATGGGTAGAAAGAGAGCGCGATTTCAGTATCGCACCCACACACAGGGCGCCCATCCTCAAGAGGCAAAGCAAAATTACACATCCCTTGCTAGACCAATTAAAAAAAGTTTGAATATCACAAGAAGAGACCTGGAATTAAACTTTAGTGCTCAGCAAGAAGGCTATAAATTTCTAGGGCAAATGCCTCAGCCAAAAAGTATTCTTAAGCGGAAGGCTTAGTAGCCTATCTGCCGAGAATGCACTCGACAAGACGCTTTAAAACATTATGATTCAGGTCGTGGTGTTTAGTTAGTGGAAAGTCAGGATGAGGAAGATCTAACGAGCCCTCAAGAAGCTGCTGGTGAAACAAGGCAAGACCTAGAACTTTGCGAGCATGAGAAAAAAAGAAACTATAATTGTCAAAAGAATGCATATTGCATTGACATGGCATGCCTGTAAGAACCGCATTCACGGCCACAGCCCAAAACAGCCCCACAGAAATGATCCACCGTTAAAGGCTATCAAACTTTTATGGATGACAGGAGATTAATTTTTAAGCGCTACGGGACCTCTCAGGGAGACGAAGCCCATAACGGAGGAAATCCAAGATGACGGATGGGCTATCGGGGCCCTTCAGCCAATCGCCTGCTGTAAAACCCACGCAACCCATGGGTGTGTTTACATCATCCGCTATCGTCACGGGCTCGCAATGTCTCAGAAGTATAGACCTTATAAAGGATGTGGTCCTTGTAAAAAACGATATCTCATCCTTAGAAGCCATTGGTCGAGCATAAGACAGGAGACAGAGAAGAAATGATCAGTCAGCATGCATCACCATAATAAAGAAATACCCATCATACAGCGGCTATAATTGCCCCCCCCCCCAACAAAACGGCACCTTGTGCGCGCCATAATTAAACATGGTGAGCATTGTATTGTAATAGTAGAAGAGTTCAATATCCATTTACCTAGCTGGGGTAAAACTGTGCGCAGTACCAAGAAAACTGTAGGGATTAAAATGATTGTCATTTACACTATAATTTTATTAATCCCTTTTGGGAAATTTGGCATCGTTACTCAGCGTAACTGTGTCGCCACAGAGCAGCGCCACTTAATGCCCCAGCAGACCAATACATTATTTTGAAGGCCACGTTAAACCCATATGCAGGGTGAAGAAGGCGCATATCACAAATTCAAGAATTGCCTGTAGCTGGGGACCCATTTTACAGGTGGGTGGACTGGGGAAAGTTGGGGTAAATTGCTTTCCCAATGCAACTGCAACATGGCATGGTCGGGAATCAAACCCACGACCTCCAGATCTCGAGTCCGATGCGCTAATCTTCTGCCATGCTGAACCACGATTAACATAATCATAAGCTTAAATTGTATCTTTCTAATAAGATAACTGATATCAAATTTTTGCACATTATAATACCACCATAAATTTCATCTCTATAACACGCTGAGTCGGTTACGCCATAAATTCAAATTAAAGAACTTTTTTCTCCTACAGGAGATACAAAGTCTACTGTAACAACTGCTGCTGCTACTATCAATACTACTATTACTACTACTACTACTACTACTACTACTACTACTAC
>BMAT01012127.1:388087-398525 GCA_019649035.1 Elysia marginata | reverse complement strand
TTTAATTAAGCTGCGTAACATTTTTTCCTATCGAGCCGCACAAAGAAATGCGGAATCTGCAAGAAGGAATGCTGAGGATAATCCCAACGTTGATGTAAACTAGAACACACAACTAGGGGTTGTGGCGGGTTCAGAGGGCTCACGTGCTTGCCAACTTGTGAAACTGTTGTTCTGTTCATAAATAAAACGGTATGACGACTGAATTAAGCCTTCGGTCGTCGGCTTTCTGTTCGCCTTGTTGCCCAATGCTGTTACGTGTATTATTATTGCTCATTGGATGTCGCCAATTCCTTAGCTCGATGGTTTAGGCAATCGAATGTCATTTATGGGAGCCTCCAATAGCATAGATTTTGTATGAATAATTTATGTTGAAGTTATCAAAGAGCTGTAACTTTCCACTAACATTCTAACATTGTAAGCACTGCCTTTAACGTTCCGTGGGGTTATCACACAAAAAAGGCCTTTTATTGAGTCAACATCTTATGAACAAATCATTCTAAAATAGATAATAATAATAATAATAATAGATAGCATGTAGTGCGCATACTCATGGAATAACATTATGCTCTATGCGCTACATAAGTGGTTTTAAAATACATGAAATAACAACAATAACTTTACAGAGTGGTAAAAATGTGGTTAGCCAGTAGTAAAAAGTATAAAAGGGTATTGCAAAAATTAAATATTTTACATAAACATTAAAAATCATAAATTTGTGAGGTATACAACATGTCAAAATAAACACAAAATAGTCTATTTAACAATAAAAATACATGTGACTTAAAATATATACACACAGAAACTTAAAATTGCATTGCTAAAAATAAATACAGTAAAGTTAGTTCATTAAAAAAGGCCGTAACTGAACGGAAAAAGTCTACATAGCTAATTTATCACATGTGCTTTCAGAAACAAATGGTGCTTTAGTTGTTTCTTAAAACTCTCCAGCTTTTCAATATTATTACGAATCTCTTCTGGGAGAGAATTCCATTTACGAGGAGCATAGCTCGAAAAGGCTCGATCACCGAAAGATTTCAGATTCATGCGAGGTACATTTAGGATCATAGAGTCATCTGATGACCGCAACTTTCTTTTAGGTTGGTACAGACTTAATAATTCCTTTAAATATTGCGGTGCGATATTGTGAGTGGATTTGAAGCAGAGAACGCAAGTTTTGTAATCTATGCGTTCAGCAATCGGCAGCCAGTGCAACTCCTTCAGGAGAGGAGACACACTGGTTGTTTTTTTCTTTTTGAACATCAGACGTGCTGCGTTGTTTTGCACTACCTGCACCCTAGACAAAGATTTACAAGGGGCACCTGCGAGCAATGCATTACAATAGTCAAGTTTTGACAAAACATTGTCTTCAGTTGCACTCTATTCAGTTATTTCAAAAAGATATAAGTTGGACAGAGATAAACCTTGCGAATAATAATTATATTAGATTTTTATCAAGTCAAGAGTACAGAATACATGTATTTTTTTTTCATTCCACAATATGAATTTAAACATGACAGCTTAAACCCACAAAGAAACGCATCTGTAGAAAAGATACATTATAAAACCTCATAATTAAAAATACTGAAACATGAGAGAGTGCAACGTAAAAAGCATACTTACATGTACTCAAATATACAGAAGCGTAAGAAAATATCATGTAAGATCAGCACGAAGAATAGGCCTTTATTTTTTTTCTTTCCTAACAATAGACTGCTACGACAGTGGGCGAGAAGTGTTTGTTGAGTTAATCCACGCAGACTTATGGTCATCCTTTCATTGCCTGGGCACAGAAATGATCATCACAAAGTCAGGGAGGTAAGTTGGCCACCGTCTATTATGTATTTTTACCAATACATGTACAACGGAATCCACTTAAAGTCAACACTTTAAATGGAAACTCTTGCTTAAAGTCAATTCTGCCATGCAGTTTCGTTTTTTTTTTTATTTCTTTATATTTTTGTAATGGTTAAAGTCAACTCTCGCTTAAAGTCAACACATTTTTAGGTCCCAAGGAGTTGACCTTATCAGGAATTCCAATGTATGAATTGTGTTTGTTAGTGTTTCAGACGATGTTTTCTGTTCAGATGGTTTTCGGCTAAGATAACCACAAATTTCAAAGAAAAAGATAAGTATATACGTACGGTTGTCCTTCAGTCTTACTGAAGGGGCTGAAAAACACCGTTCCAATCGGTTCGATTTTTGTTTATAGTCTTGCGGAAAAGGTCTACACCCCTAAGCTCTACAAATTTTTTACTTCGTTACTAGGTACTTTTTTTAGATTGTCCAATACTGAAAGGCCCAGAAATACATCACTTCGACCCTTAAAGTTGTCGTTAAGTACTGTTGAAAAGATTTTCACCATTAAACTACACCGTTTTTTCCCCGTGAATCTTTTTATTGTCGTCTTTGCCCAATCTAATTACAATATATATCACTTAAAAGTGGAAATGAGAAATTACTGGCAATGTATTTTACTTGGTTGCTATTTAGGTAGATCTAGTGTTTATTTTTTAACAATACAGTCGAACCTGCCCAAGGCAATTGATCAATAATAATAATAATAATAATAATAATAATAATAATAAGGAAGTTATTTTCTAGCGCCTCTTCGTTCATGTAGGCTCGAAGCTCTTTACAATAGTATGTCTACCTAAACAAACAATGCTGACATAATGACAATTTTGTACAATACATACTCCATTAACAATTCGAACAAACAGAAGAAAAACAAAAGGTGCATGAATCAAGATCAACTAAGACTGGTGGTCATGGGCCATATGGTCGCAATAGAAATCATGATTGTAAACCTTGTAAAATGAAACTTTTTGTTTCTTTTTATGTACCGACAACTTTCCTTTCTTCTTTTTTCAATGATCATATGAGGAATGCCAAGCCGCGATCAGCATACTATCAAAACACAAAGACAAATGTCTGTGAAGATTTTTAATCCAAGGTCTGGTAATCAAAAACCAATCGCATCTTTACCGCCGCCTATTGACAGATCTGATAAAGTTAGATTAATTGGCGACTCGTGGTCTATGATTGTGTCTGAAACATAATCGCCGCTACCTAACTCTACACTCTTTTCCTCACGACTGCAGTTAAACAAACAAACAAATAGAGGGTCGGCTGGCTGGGATAACTTTCCTATTGTTTACACTTTATCTCGTCTTGTCAAACATCTGTGCGAGAATGCCCTAACAAACGAGCCTAGAGTGGGGATGTTTGTAGGGGGGGGGGCGGCTTGATGGATTAGAGGCTTGATGCCTCTAATGGTTCGTGTTAAGTCAAGAGTGACATCGTTTCAATATTTTTAAAGATTAAATTTACGAGTAACTTATACTGTCAGATAAACAAAAAACTGCTCGCCGATGAGTTGGTCAGGTGGTCGCCATGCATGACATGAGAACATAGGAAAAAAAAACTAAAATTGCGAAAAAAATATTTTTGCCACGGAATCAACTGGTCACACCTGAAAAAGGTTGTGGGCTGGGTAGGTTTACTGTATTTAATTTTTGAAGTTGTTCATTGCCCTGATGACAAAGGAAAACAATTTTATGCAGCTTGGTTTGCTCTTGCCGCTCTTATGTGAAAGTCTCCGTAACTTTTCAGGGAATTCGAGGATGCTAAATACAAATCTGTTCTCATCTTATCTACGAGTGCATGTTGAATTAGACAATATGACGCAATTAAGCTTTTGTCGCCAGCTGCATTCTGATTTTTTTAAAATACAAATTGTAGCCATTAACTTTTGTTTCTTAAGAAGTGGTTTTGATATTCTGCAAACATTCAATTTGTCAACTTTAAGCTATATTGTTCCTAATGCAATGTTTTGTGATTCCTTATATTTTTATTTAGAATTCAAATTATTTGTGTGCTGAATTTTCTTTGTATTTTAAAGTAGTATAGTTATGCCAGAAGTGGAAATATTCCTAATATTAGTTTGAGAAAAAATATACTTCTCATTTACAAGCATAATATTGAATATATTCAGGCTTTTTCTTAAAATGTCAACCCACAAATTGCCGTAAAAAATATTCAAGGTTCACCGAGCACAGTGAGGGAATTAGTAATCGGCGACAAAGAAAATAATCTCTAGATACAAAGTTGGAAATATTATTCAGCTTACACAACTGATTAAATGCTTGTATGCAAAATATGGAAGGATTTGATTTTGAATAAGGAATAGTTATAGTCGACAAATTTAGAACGAACTATAGGCCAAGACTGGAATATAACATTCATTTGCGTTGAGATACAGGATTCGTAGTTGTAGAATCCTTTTCTTATGCAATGACATCATCTTTATTTGAATTAAGGGTACGGCCGAAGTTCAGGTTAATATTTGGATTAGTGAAAGGGATTAAAATCAATCTTTCACCGTGTGGATTTGTGTAAGAGATGCTTACTGGTTAGGTTAAGCTATTTCGAGCATTATGTTTAGATCCATGATTGTGTCTACATCTTTTTAATTTAAAATTCTGAAAGTCGTTTTAATCAACTTGTGGCAAAGTTTCGAAAAAGTTAGTAGCTTCTTATAACCTAACATTATTTGTTACGCTGAACAGTACATTCATATTAGAAATCATTATAACTGATTTTCAATAATGTTTTAATTTTTTTTTTGTATTAAATTTATCCATCATGGATCATGCTTTTGATTTTGGTTTAATTTGATTTTTCTATTATGAACAATAATTACATAGTACTATATAACAGAAATATCTTTTTCACTGCAAAATTATATCTTTGAAATAGTTAGTTGGTCATGTCTTTTTTCAGGTTTCTCATAATAAATAAACCTGTACAAACTTTTTCAATCTATGGAAGGAGCTTAAGGAGCAGTAAATAATCAATTGAAATCTGTTTATCCAGTTGTTACGCTTAATACGTTAGGTCAGCTAGTATTTTTGTTTAATTTTACATTAAATTGTGTAAAGTTTATTGACACATCGAAACTCAGGTCATGTTGTCAGTGATGTGTCAACCCCTCATTATCTTCGTTGTCATCTCTTTCAGCTTTCGTTTCTCTTGTACAATAGCACTGCTCTGTCGGTTCAGGTCGTTACAGAAATGGGATTGCATATTGAGTCAATCAGTGTTGAATCTTTATTAAAGCTCAGCTAGGCTGTATAACCTTCTGAAATATATTGCCGCTTTCGACGAAGTACTTTAACTACGCATCCAGCATACAATAATTAAAGTGAAATAGCTTTGCATTACATTACAGTGTATTTTTTTTTGTACCGGTATTTGTTTGCGATTTCGATTAGTCAGTCACTTTTACAACTTTTGTAAACTGCTTGCGTTGGAACGTGTTAAATTTTTCTTCTTTCTTGAAAGTCAGATCCCAGATGCCGCGGTAATTGGATGCATAATAGAATTAGTTTTTACGAAAATTTGAAGAGGTGTATGCTTGTGGTTTTCCAGCTTATTCTTTCTATCCGCAGGTGGTATGATTTACTGAGGGATGTGGATGACAGTTTCTGCTTGAAACATGCTCTGTATCTCCAAATAATGAGCCTACTTTTTCGCTTCTTTCCATCATCATTTTTTTCATATTTCTAACCAACAATGAATGGTTCGTGTTATCTGTGTTGACTTGAGTTTTTATTTCCGAAGAATATATTGAAGATCAGTAGCTTCATCTTTATTAGATCTTTAAAATCATGCAGACCCGACGAAATTGAATGAACTAAAAGTGTTTTATTTATATATCCTAGGCGGATGTTTCCAGCCTTTAAAGTGAGGTTTAGTGGTCTGGATCAAAATAAATTGTATACGGTTAAATTGGATTTCCTGCAACCTGATTCAAGGAAGTATCGATATATTTATCACAGGTAAGTCTAAACTGTAGTTTTAGCGTCCTATATTTTACGGCTAACCTATCTACCGCTTGACTTTTGCTTTTATTTAGTCATCTTATGTTTTTACATTAGTTTGTGTGAACAAAGTCTATTTTATGTAGTATAATACTATTTGTGTTTAATGCATGGAATAATACGAAGAAACTTTAATAGGCTGCAAGTTAAAAATGTGCCGTATCCTGGAACGATATAGATTCATACTGTGAATAATGGGTCTAATTTGCACCTACGCAATGTGCTGGAAGCATTGAGACAATTTATGAGATGTTAAGATGTGACAAAGAAGACAGGCCTACAGGTGTTTTGGTTAAGGTTTTACTTGACGAAATCAGTAATAAAAAAATATGCTTGAACTGACATAGAGACTATTGCAGCTAGTTAGGAGTTTTTTTTCTCGTACTGGAATATATTAAGAAACAGAATCTTCATCCATTTAGGAAGGGAAAACTTATGTAGCTTTAAAAAAAAAGATACTACTATAATCGATATATTTAAAGTCATTGTCTCTTAAACCAAAACAATGAAGGCCCCTACAAGATAATTTTTTTAACGGGAGTGTGGAATCACACTATATTATAGTTTCAAAATTACAGAGTAAGGCATAGAGCGGCGAATACCGAATCAACAATTTTTGCCTTAAGATATATGGAGAAAGTTTGGTTATTCTTGACAGGCAGTTTTACATTTTTTAAATTTTCTTCTTCATTGTTTCAGTTCTCAGTGGGTTGTATCAGGTTCAGGGGACAGCCTACCGGAAGCGCCAAGCTACGTTTCCCAAGAAGGGCCAATGAGTGGGAAGGATATTTGTTACCAAGTTGTTTCCTTTGAAAGACTTAAGCTCACAAACGTAGAGAGTTCTAGATCTGGCCAGGTACGCAGATTTTTAAGGAGGAATGGTTGGAACAAATGTTTGTGGATTATCTTATTAATTACAACAGAGTTGAGTATTCATTAATTTTGTATCAGCTGAGGGTGAAGTTGGGGGGGGGGGGGGNTTATGTTATGTAGTTACATCAGGCGTACATGCTTTGTGCAATTTTTCTACTCAACTTAGAGCCTCTTGTAATTACCATTAATCTTAATGCTGCTATTAATAGTACTACTGCTGCTACTACTTACTACTATTACGATTACTACTACTACTACTACTACTACTACTACTACTACTACTACTACTACTACTTCTGCTACCAATACTACTACTACTACTACTATTATTATGATTTTGTGTACTATTGTTAGATTCTTGTTTAATTACTAGTAACACAACTAGTATTTCTTCTTCTTTTTCTATTTCTTCTACTACTGCTACAGTTGAACCTAATAATACAATAGATACTCATTCAACTGTTTCCATTTCTTTACTATGGTTTTGACTGTTATTATATTCATTTTTGTTATTTCATTAAACTGATTTTATCTTTATCTTCATTATCATCATCAGAAGCAGCAGCAGCAACCTATTTTTCCCAACATAAAAAGCTACTTTTCTTATTTATGTCTTTTATTAACCTTCAAGACCCAACGTTTTCTCAATAGGGGATTGTCCTTATGAATCAAATATCATAACAAAACATTCCTCAGGTGTCACTGGTTTCCATGCAGAAGTTCCAGCCTCGAGTGGTGGTCGAGGAGTACCCACAGTCTTCAAATTTCAAAGGACAGCGGTTCGAGATCTTATTTCCCCAGACTTCATTCATAGCCGTCACTGCATATCAAAACCAACGAGTAAGTGGGTTTGGCCTTTTTTTTCATTCCATTCGCTTTGCACATTAAGTTATATAGCTGTGTGGTGTAAACTACTCTGAAGTCATAGAATGCTTGATTATAGGTGACGAAGTTCTTTACATATATAGAATACACACATTTAATAATAAGCGCGTGTTTGTGATGGGTTAATATGATCACTATACATCATAAGCAATTATCTGAATTTTAGTAGGCCTATAGAATGGGCAGAATTCGGAATGCGATTAGAGTGCAGAATATTGTTCCTGTTGGCAAACTTCCTCTTTGAAATCAATTGCTTGCAGGCAAGAACGATTATTTTGTGCTCTATTCTCATTCCGAATAAAAAAACGGTCTACGTCCAGCGCGAAAGTCAGAGCGATTCTCACGATATTACTTAGACCTAGTATAAACAGGATTAATTCATTGCTTCATTTTGCTCTACGTGTGAAACACTATCTATCTTTACAGTATGGATTTCTTAGTCAATTGTCAAAATTGCTTAGCTATCGGTGATTCTCACGGTAAAATTTTTATTTGTCCAAGCTGCAATAAATCCTCTTACAACAACCAAGTATGTTAAAGCGATAGGAAAAACACGCACACACTTTAACTTTTGTACATGATATCTAATGTTTTTTTACCGATATTCATCATTCCCTAAATTTAGTATACTCATAACCCTTTATCTAAGATACTCGATAACGGTCGTTATAATTATTTATCCGCATCACTATCATTATCATCTTCATCATCAACATCATCATCATCATCACCGTTATTAACATCTTGGTTCACGCAAAAGATCATCAAGTCGCTCAGCGTCAGCGTAGTCTCCATTCACATAAAAGCCATTGGTTTAAAAGGGAAATGTTCCGAAACAGCATCACAAATAATAAGTGAAGATAAAAAAGTAAAGCAGAAAAGTAGAGAGGTGGAAGTAGTAGTAGTAGTAGTAGTAGTAGTAGTAGTAGTAGTAGTAGTAGTAGTAGTTGTAGTAGTTGTAGTAGTAGTAGTAGTAGTAGTAGTAGTAGTAGCAGCAGCAGCAGCAGCAGTAGTAGTAGTAGAAGAAGAAGAAGAAGAAGAAGAAGAAGAAGAAGAAGAAAAAGAAGAAGAATGAATGAATGAATGAATGAATGAATGAATAGCAAATTTTTAACATTATCAATTCTAAAACAAACAGTAGGCCTAATGGTAGAATATCTTTACTTTAACAGTAACGTTGTAATGATTTGCAGGCTTTGGTGGTGATTGTGATAATGATAGTAAAGTCAACAGTCATTTGGGCTGGGGTGGTAATATTAAAACAGTTTTAGGCGTGGCGTATCACCAAATCGCCATTGTAACACTTTTTCTTTGCTGAGAGTAAAGACCCACACTTCCAAACTCTCTTTTGATATAAAGCCAACTGACATTTGTCTCAGGGTGTTGTAGTGCGAACAGGCACACCTGCCACTTGAAGCATAAGAGCTGTTGGGATGAGATAGCAAAGCCGCCCAAACCCGAGTAGGGCTAAGATGTTGAAGACATCGCGAAACTCCTGAAGAGCTCACTCAACAAAGGACCAAGCAGGACGTTTCCATTACTCCTTGTATAATCGTTGTCGTGGTAGCACCCTAAATCTAGTCTTAGTTTACCCACTTGGAAGACAGTTTTGGGACCGGGTCACTGAGTAGTCTCCCGCCCGCTCCTATAACTAATCTAGATCTAGCCTAGCCACCTCAACTCTACATAATGCCTCTTTATTCACACACGTATGAACATCACGACACGGTGTATGCGGGCTGTGATGAGACAAGTGCCAACTTGTTGGGCGCTGCAATAAACAGGGTGAGATAAACTTAAGGAACCCTTTGATGGAGATAACACGCTGAGGTCTGGAGAGGGCCCAAACATCTTTAACAAGATGGCGCTTATCTATGGGATCAGAAATGACTGGCTGCGGTGTCTTTATTAAGGTTTTCACGCACGGATGAGATGTTTGAGAACGCGTGAATATATGAAGAAAATAGGAACTAGATTAAAAACTATGTCAACAACTGTTTTTAAATCATTGCGGTTTTTTTTGCACTGATGACCTGTAATGCAAGTAACTGCAGTCAAAGATAATAGACAGATGTACAAACAGCCCTTACTGCATTGTCCTTTTCAGCTTTTTTTTAGTGAAAAGCACTCATTTTGTGTTCTGCATGTCAATCAACCGGTCAAGTGATAGTTTCTCCAACTAAAGTACGTGTGTATAACCATAAAAACACCCGGGGAGTTTGATAAGTCATCATAAAAATGCTCTCTTAAGGTAATTATAGAAAAACTAAATATCAAACAGGCATTATCCGTCTTATACCTTGCTCACTTAAAATTAAGTTTATGATATCTAAAACGTCTATTGCACGAGCCTGTTTTAATTTTGTAAAATAATCATGCACTTCCATTTACCTAGTCAATATTCTATTTTAGCCTAACTATGAATAACAGTCATGAACGGCATTGGCTCTTCATTGATCTTTATAGTCGTCATTATAAAGTTATATTGGTCTATAATGTTAAAATCTTATTTGTTTTTCCCCTCTGCTTCCTTTTTCTCATTTGTGTTTTTTTTTCATCTTAACAGATCATTATATCTGCTACTGGTGGTTTTTCGTGTTTTCTTTGAAAATTTTCTTTTGTAAAAGTCTCGATTATCTCCCAGTTTTCAATTTGGATCTAACAGGGATATCAACAGATTTCATTTGATCAATATCTTACCCTAAAAATGTCCCGAACAATGATGTCTTGAATATAATTAAACTGAATTTCTGAAATAAGAGGGGTTGTCCATCTCTAAAGAAGAGGTTTCAATCAAG
>BMAT01012127.1:364223-381986 GCA_019649035.1 Elysia marginata | reverse complement strand
CATTAAAAACTCTTAGAAATTAATGTCATGATACTACTAAATCTAAGTTTTTTTTTTCTATATAATTTTCTCTATCAGGCAACAAAGACACCACTGTAAATCCGAATTATTACATAGACAGCAACAATCAGCCGTTAGTTACCTAATAAATCGTACTCTTCACCGTGCGAGCATTTCTTTCTTATCTCATTTTGATTATTTTGTTTCGTTTTTTTTTTTAAATGCGACGTCATCCCGTTCAATTGAATGGGTTGACAGCCAGTTCTATTAATGTGGTCAATCTGCTTTATTTTTAACCTCATGCATGTAATTTTTTTTTTGTTTATTCATGCTTATCTGTAGTCATAAGCACAGGGGCTGCTGATATTGGTGCTATGCTGTTATTACTACAGTGGAATCCACTTAAAGTCAACACCTTCAAGGGAAACTCTTGCTTAAAGTCAACTCTCTTTTGCAGTCCTATTTTGTATTTCTTATATCTTTGTTATGGTTAAAGTCACCTCTTGCATAAAGTCAACATATTTTTTCAGACCCAAGGTGTTGACTTTATCAGGATTCCACTGAACTTGTTACAGATATATTACTTGTGATTAATATACCCATGACCAATGTTTATTTGTTTTGCCATATAAAGACAAGCATCGATTTGTTTTAAAGCTATGAAGACTTTACGATAAAATAAATGCTGACGTATCTAATGTACTATACATTGATGGTTTAACTTGATATCATTCAACAAATACACTGTATGCTCAAATTGTATCTCAGCATCTTGTGTAATTTTCAATCATCACTTGAAAAAACAGCCTTGCCTTCGTAATAGATGTACCACAGTTTATGAGAAGCTTGAATACTAGTGGATATTTTAGCAATTGACACAGAAGCCATGTTCATATGTGCATAATTAAATATCATTCTCATTGGAAAAATAGGCTTGCCTTCGTAATAAAATAATGTACGACAATTTGTTAGAAGCAGGAAAACTAGTGGATATCGAAGCAATTCACACAGATGCCATGTTCATATGTGCATAATTTAATGTTATTCCCCTTGAAAAAAAAAACAGTCTTGCCTTCGTAATAAAATAATGTACTATAATTTATGAGAAGCTTGAAAACTAGTGGATATTGTAACCATTCACAAAGATGCCATGTTCATATTTGTATAACTTATCATTAATCTAGGAGCCCTTGAACTGCTCACAGTGCAGCTGTATGATTTGACTGGATATAGTTTAAAGTATGCAACAATTTCACATTTTGTAACAATACATGTACATGTTATTTTGTCTGTGATGAGATTTTACAAAGAGTGTTTGAACGGGTGGACCAGCCTAATATAGGAAGCCTCAACAGTTCTGATCTAAATCTACATCACAGCTTGTGAAACACGATCACTTTCGCCTTCCTTCTTGTAGACTGCACACCTCTTTGTGTAGCATGATAGGTAAAAAATTAAACAGCTTAAATATTAAAACGCTTTAGATACACAATTCGGCACCAAGGGGTAGATTTAGGTCAGGACCAATACTTCAAAACTAAAATCATTTATTCATAAAGCCTTTAGGTCTAACTTTTTTTTAGTTGACAATCCAGGATAGGAAATATTGTTTTAAAAAAAGTTGCATTTGTTAGAAAGCTGAAAAAACTTAATCATTGGTATTAATCTCACACGTTATTTGACTGATCATGTTAGTAAAAGTCTGCATTTTGAAATCAGACGCATTAGTAGTAATAAAGATACCTATTACATGTAATTTGTAACTGATATGGTGTCTCTTGTCCTTTCAAAAACTAGACACAAGTAACGTTATTTTAGCGTTTTACATTCTGTCAGCTAAAAAATTGCAAAAATCGTACTTCAAAAAGTTACATTCATATTAAGTATGAAATTGAGACAGAGGATCTAACTACAAAGTTGTGCTGTTCATGTTTAGATAGTTTGCACCTCAATGATACAGGTAGTGAGGTATTGTTGGCATCTCATACCTTGAAAAAAAGAATTTATACATGGATTTCTCTTACACGGGAAATGAGAGAGGCACGACCTCAAATGTTAAAAAAACGTATTTACAATCTTTTTTAACGTTTCAACAAAAGTTATATAGGGAATGAGATTAAAGGTAAAACAAGCGCCTCTTTGCTAGAAGACAACACCCTAAAAATACTATAGAGGCTACTGTAATCTAGAGCTAGATTTTAAAGTCTCATTATGGTAAATTTTATAAGTTTTGATTTTCAAAGGATTTCACATCTAGAACTTAAAAAACCTAAGACAAGAGAGACTGAGAGCCAAATAAAAAGTTTATCTTCAAAATAAATCTGTCACATAAATTTTTAAAAAGTGTATTCAAAAGATAGCGGGTAATTCCATTTTATTTCACATGATTTTGTCTTTAAAACATTTTCTAAAGAATACACTAGCACATATTTCCTAGCCTTAATATGCTCACATCTCACTCCAATTGACACCACTACAGTTCCGTTCCTCTTGTTGAAATCTCATTCCTAATTATAGCCTACATGTAAGCTCTTAAGCGTGCTTTATAAAACCTTACATCTGTCTTTCATTAATATGTATGTATTATTCACGATCTAGTCATTTGTAAATTGTTTATTTTATGTATAGCAATAATATTTGATTTCAACTGAAACTGCTTTATTCTTCCATTTTTTGTTTGTTTGTTTGAGTGCTCAGTTGATTCTAGAATTTTTTCACTCAGTTGCACCAGCATGGTTTAATATACGGTAAAGTCTGCGTAAGATAAACCCTGATTTAGATGAACTATGGGTTAAGATGACTAGAATTATCCACCCTGGATGCGAAATATAATATTCAATATTACGCAAAAAAAAATTCTTTCCACCAAATCAAATCTAAATCAAATGACTCGGTCGTTGGAAGTTTTAGTTGAAGAAAAGACACTTTAAAAGTAAATCAGGGATTCCCTCAACACCAAAAAAAAACTTGAACTTTTTTCGACTGCCTTCAGGCCTTCATACAACATCAACTCGACCGAATATACGACATATTATAGTGTGTTCAAACCAAACAGAAGGAGCCAGAATAACCTGATTTCAGGTTAGAGTCTGAAAAAGGACATCCCTGATAAATTAAAGACATTCCTCCTTTTTTCTGTATATTTGAATCAGACATACAGTATTTCTTTTATCTATTCACATAATTATAAAATTTAATTAAATTGTTAACGCTTTTAAGCTCATATGTCAAATCAACGTCTTGTTATGTAAAAATTGTGACACCTAAACAGATCAATACGCACTGACTGCGAGATAAATTTACAGTAAAGAAATGCTCAAAAGGTCCTGACTCTCAGCTTGCCTAAGATACAGAGCGAAAGTAACTTTGTGGACCAGCATTGTGTCAAAGGTATAAATAATAGGTTTTGTTAGAGGCAGCTTGTTCTCTCGAGCCTGTAAAATCTCGAGATACATTTATTTATTTTTTCTGATTTGATTCACATGTGAGAGCTTAATAGGGCTTTTTGTCATAAAATTTCTATCTACACATCTCTTTTAAATCTATTAATTTTAACATGGAATTGTTAGTTTTGTCTTTTTTTTTTTTTAATTCTATGTTTAATGAACAGGAAACAAACAAATTTTTTTTTGCGAATCCTATCCTACTTTCTTGCTTAAAAAACTCTATCAATTCCAAGCGCAAAAAAAGATTAGCCTTAATTTGTGCAGAAATTTTGAGTATACATGGAGAACAGCACTCTGTTTACCTACATATGTTTATCGAATTATACATATACTGGTAATACAGGTATCACACAACAAAAACAAAGGATGAATTATGCATGTTCATTCAACATTAAACAACTGAAATCCAGAGCCAGGACAATAAATTTAAAAAAAAAACAACAAGCTTTTCATTCTTTTCTGTCACTTTTTAATACATAGGATATGAAAAAAAAATCCAAATTGTGGCGTCTAAAATAATCACAACAGCAAAAGCGTTCTTGCTTTCAGATCACATAAACAGGATTCGCCCAAAACTCAGGCTTCGTAATGTCAACAATATTAATTGTAACACCATATTATTATTAACATAAAATGTGGTCAAATATCAACATATATACAACTTTTTTAAAACAGAGCTGTAAAAACAATCACTTACTGTGCGGTAAAAAGTCAACCCCTGATCAACATAACACATGAAACAACTAGTTTACATGCATCTATCCACATAAGTCATAAAAATTTAAAACAAATTCATGTCGGAGAATTTCTACATTATTGCAGTGTCCGCCAAGTAAAAATATATTTGAAGCTGGAAGAATACATTTTTGCTGCATGAGTTTCTTCTCACTTCTGACTGAAGAGTAAACATTTTCTCCAGCCACCCGAATTTGGCTCTAGTCAGTAATCAGTTATTTATTATCCCTTTAGCTCCATGAAGTGGCACTCTATAAGCCTAAGTATCCAGAGTCGCACCATTTTTGCCAATTGATTTTCGCCTTGGTAAAAAAATTAGTGATAAAATAAAAAACAGAAAAGAGCTTTTTCAAATGGAAATTACGAACTTCAACAAGAAAAGATGCCCTTACAATAGCAGGATGACTGCCTTTTGACCTATAACTGTTAGGAAAAAAATTCCATAATCATATGATACGACACAACTTCTTGAGTCAAATCTGAATTCTGACAATGCTATGTAATCATTTTGATTTTAACAAATTAGCCAATTCATACAATGAAAAAGTCATTTGGGCATCAAAAGTAAAAGGGCAGGCTGAAAAGTATGTTCTTTTTTCGCATAACCTTTTTTCAGTCAGTAGTGCCAACACTTTTTGAGTGAAGCAAAAAACAGATCTTACTTTTCATCCCGCCATCGTATTTACCTAGCAATTTGATTTCTGCAGCATCTGTAAACAGAGCCCACTGTGATTCTATTTTAGATTATATTTACAATACTTTCGTTAAAAATATGGAATTTTGAGGTGATATGAGTTTGCCTCTCTACCAACAACAAGAGCATTTAGTTCAGTTTTGCCGAATTAACGTACAATAGAATATCATACACATTTAACATAAACAAATTATGATAACAATGGTATGAATCATGCTGTCTCAATAGTTTGAACAAATGTTATGGGCTTATATATTATTCAAAACTACAAATATGCAAAACTAAACTATTGAGTGCATACTTGCAAATTGTGAAAAAAAAAGTTTTTGGCATTGCTCATATAGTTCAAATATGTTTGCTAAAACAATCAGAGTGAAGGAACGGAAAAGATCATGAAATGTCTGATTTCTGTTCTAATGTCCAGGTTTTAGACATTCCCAATCTTACTATTCATGCTATTCTTTTGTTTCTTCTATTTTTATCTTTATTTGTTGTTGTTGTTGTTCAAAAAATCTATTCTTAACAAGTTCAAAAGAACTACATGTACTATAATAGTTAATACAATACATTTTTTGGATTCTACACGCTTTACAAAATTATTTGATAAATGTCGAGTAACATTCTTTCAAATTACATACCTCTGCAAACTTGCATAATCACTTTCAAGAAAATGAAAAAGCATGAAAAAGGACTATCTTTATCTCTCTTTTAAAACACCTGGCCTGTTGCTTCTCTACTTGCCTCACACCCAATCCAAACATCTCAAACATTAGAATGTTCAAATTCCAACTTAAAACATGTGTGAAATAAGTTTGTTTTTTCTGAACCTCTCATTCAAAAGATTCTAAATTTCTTGATGATTAAATACAGTTAGAAAAATGAAGAAAAAAGCTTTCAAAAGCTGGCTTTTTTTCCCAAGTTCATTCTTTTTTAAATTCAGTTAGTGGAACTTTGTCTTCAATACTATTTTTTAATGCAACTCAAAAATGAAAAACTATTACTTCTGAACATTTTTTAGCACTTACTCCACAGATTTCTTCTCGGTGCAGTTGCATAATAATTAAGGACAAATAATAAAATGAATGCAAGAATTACATCATTTGAACAAGTAAAAAATTTCATTTGGTATGTCTTTTTATGGTTTTGGCAATGCATAAAATATAAGAGCAGAGAAATACTTAAAACAAAAGAAAACTCATTCAAGCAAAAAAGCGAATTACTTGGAGCAAATCAGATAACTTTTCAAGTTGCATATGCAAAATAGAGGTTAAACAAAGGAAAACAAAAACAAGGACCGACAATAAGATCTTATGCACATAATATACATGTACATTAGTGGATTTTAGCTTTAAAAAAAAACAAAAAAACAGATGGTGACATTTTTTCTCGGCATCAAAAAGGATAGTTTACTTCATTGATCAACAGCTTTGAGATTAATATTAAAAAAAAAATAAGCCTCCTCATGCATTTTTTTCAGCTTCACTTTTATCCCTTTAGAACAAATCCTACCTTTGATTTCAAGAGGCATTATATTCCAACTTCAAGCCTCTAAACAAAATTGCCTCTCTCCAATAAAATTTTTGTTTTAAAGAGAGAGAAAAGCACTGCATGAAACATCTTTTTATGTGGCGGGCACTATATGCATGTAGGAACAGTGGCGGTGGTCTTGGTTATGGTTTTGGTCAGACAAGTCAACAAGATGTAACCAGTGTAAACAGGCATAAGCCACTCTGGCTTATTTTAAATCAGAGCCCACAATAAAACAACAACACAAAACTTACTCTAGAGTAAATCCTTTTACTTTGTTTTAACACTGAATATCACAGATACGGGTAAAGATAAACGCTTACAATTTTTCATTGTTTTTTCCAATCTCAGTAGGGGCAAAAAAAAACCTACATTTAGTTTAAGAGAATACTCAACTGTAAAAATGTCAACATGTGTCACTTGAACCTGTAGCTGCCTTCAACGACTTGAAAGGAAACAAAATGCCACAAGTTTGCTAAATACTTCACTTCATAGAGCTGCGACTATAATATCTCCATTGTAGTTCCATTCAGAGGTGGAATTTTTATAATTTTTCCACTTAGAACTATGACTTATCAGCAACTGAAGACCGGTTATCCGAAACTCAGTACAGTGGAATCCGGATAAAGTCAACACCTCAGGACCGAAAAAAAGTGTTGACTTTAAGCAAGGTCAACTTTATCCATTTTCATGGGGTGGGTGTAACATATTGCAACGTGTAAGAACTAGATAAATTCAACGAGCGCTGCGTAACCACTAGGAAGGTACTCAGAGAAATGATGAAGGCTAGCTTAGCCTAGACGTAGACGCAGGGATGGAATGCGTAGGTGTGTGCACATGAACACTGTGTTCGCGCTGGTTTGGCGAGGTGGGGAGGAGTGAGGGAATCATCAGTGAATTGCACCAATCAGCACCTGTCACTGTCTTCTGTCCAGCATAACTAGCTCCCCCTCTCCCCCACTAGCCCTCGCCAGACCAGTGGGCCCAGGCAGGCGAGCAAGCACTACACGCAGTGTCTTGAATCATGATTGGAAACAAAGAGTGCCCACCCACCCACCTTCGCTATATATCTCTTTGTCTCTTCCAAGACCCATCTGGGGTCTCTCTATTTCTGTCCATTTGACAACGAGGTGTTGACTTTAAGCGAAAATAGGTCCAAAGCTGTTGACTTAATGCGAAATAAAGTTACTTAAATAAAGAAGGAAAAAAACGGGACCGTTGCGAGGTGTTGACTTTAACCGGGAGTGGACTTCAAGCGAGTTGACTTCTCGCGGATTCCACTGTATTTTCATTTTACAAGTTTTAGAGAAAATTAAAAAAAAAAACTCATTTTTTTCCTCTTTTTCTCTGTACAAATAGACATGATACTTTGATATACAGAGACCTTTAACCAACTTTTGATTGAAAACGTTGCATATTCAGGCTTAGCTCGACATCATGAAACATGAAGATATGTAACTCTGATAAACTTAAGTGCAAATACTGAAGTTAGCAAGAAATCTCTCTTCAATTTTTCTTGACTTAAGTAAATATAAAAATATTATCTTTTTTGTGCATGGTTTTTCTTACCTCTCTCTCCGTTTCTTGAAACAGTATTTCTTCTATTTATTGAGCTTACAAAAATTTCAAGTAAGGAGCACATTACATTCAGTTTATACTAGATAATGCATTCTCAACTTTTTAAGCTTTACAGTGTCAAATTTTAATGTGCCTGGCAGCTTTTGAATTCAGATCTTCAAACCTTTATCATGACAAAAAGTTATTTTGGCTTTTTAAAATGGGGTATCTGATAAGTGATATCCAGCTTACCAGTTTCAATATGGGTTTAGATAATTAAAAAAAAACTTTTTTCTATGTTGAAGCTAAAATAAAAATAAAAGACAGTCTATCTAACTACATGTATATTGCCAGTAAAAGTTGGGTTTTTAAGATGAACAGAAATGCATCATATTCCTCCCAGACTACAGGAGCCTGAAAATACAGTTTGTAGTATAATGACTAGATTAACTTCATTAAAATAATACAAAGCAATAAAATTAAAAGAGATGATTATTTTCCTATGTAACATCTTTACCCATATTCCCTAGACTTTGCACAGACTTCAGAATGTGGTCTGTGTTCAGCACAAGGGAAGACAGGGTCTGCATCATTTCTTTCAGACATTCGTCTGACCTTTTCATCTGCTCTGCGGCGGCCACCACTTTGCTTCCCAGGGGAACAGTTTGTTTATATCCATTGCCGCCATCGATGTTGGTCCCTAGCTCTGGTTGAACACAATCGATGCTTTGAAATCCATCTCTTTCAAAATCTGTGAGAGCCTGGCCACCATGGCCACTGTTATTGTTGATAGTATTGCTGCTGCCAATCTCTACTGCCCAAGACTCGAACTGTTTCCTTAATTCCTTCTGGTAATGTCTGTGAGTTTTGAGAAATCGAAAAAAAAGATAACTATTGAAACTCTACATAGAAATCTAGGTTTTACATACAATGTATATGCTAAAGGACTCACTCAAAGTTAAATTTAAATAACTATTCATGAAATGATACTGTCCCAATTAAGCTCTGCAAATAAACCGATGTTGGCAATAATTTTACATCACGATGAAAGTTTATAATGCTAACTTTAAGTTTACGCATTCGTCAACAAAATGAGCACATTTGCTCCAAAATTTTGAAACCAGTATTTTCAAAATTTATATACGATATCAATAGTCACAAAAAAAAAATCTTGATTTGAAGGTTCATGTAACAAATAAAGTTCTATTCTCAATTTTTTTTTTCAGTGTTACACTTCAAAAAATCCATTTTAAATGCATTGCTATAAAAACTTTTCATAAATTTTTTTTTCAAGCAAAAAGAAAGTTTTTACCAAAATAGAAAAGTCGAAATAACAAGTCAGGGCTTTATCTTAAGTTTCAATGGTTAATCACAGCAGATCTGTGAAAAAATATTACAGTTGAGAGGCCGCTTGTCCCCACTAGCATGGGCTTATCACAAACAAGGCTGAACACTAATGAGATAGTTTCTCCTCCCCATCCACCTCACAACCCCTACATGATTTTTCCTCCCCACCCACCTCACAACCCCTACCTGATCTTTCACACTCAGTCATTGAGAGATGTAAAACACTAAATAAAAGTTGATTTAGTGAACAGTATTACTTTTGAAAATTTAAGTTCAAACACCCCTTCCGAGAGCACATTAATTTTTTCCCAATGAGTTTGAGAACATGATGTACTGCAGTATTAAAATAGCAAGACAGAGGAAACACTTTTTTTTTTACTTCAAACAGAATTTTTTTTGCATCTGACTCATCAAGATATATTTATAGGTTACAGCATGAATAGAATCTGTTATAATCAATTACGTAGTTCCAGAAAGTTATGTTCACTTACCTGAGACGAGACTGCTGCTCTCCAAGGGCACGTAACTTGCCCCTGGTCGTCTGCAGCATCTGGCAGGCCTGCTCCCAGCCTGACCGCTCCTCCATGAGACAACTCTCTGTGACAGAACGGAGTTGCTGTTCTTGAGATACCTGGGCTTTCAGGCGATCCTCATTGTCATAAGCCTAGCAATTCCGCCAAAAAAGAAACGGAAAAAAAATTGTGTTTGAGATTGGTTTCCTTTCATATGCTATGACTGGCAGGTATGTTTTACCTAAATCATTGGTCTTTGATCACTTCTTTGCCACACTTACTAAGAAAACATTACACATGCTTATAAAGTAGAGCTGTTTGCTCTGAGAGACAACTGATAATGTGTAAGCCCCATATTGGTTTTTTTTATCCCGTATTCAAGTTTAAGTTTGCTACAACACTACAGCTGTGGAAGCATTTAATTTTTCATAACACTCGCTATTGTCAGCAGACTTTTTTTTTAAAGGGAAATAAGACCCACAGATATTTGAAGAAATGCAGAAAATTAGAAGTCTTGATTGAAGTTGCTGAAAAAAAATTATATTTGTCTTGCCACTAGTCCAACTCAGTGGAATGTACGAAATTTTGATTTAAGTAAACATTTTATAAAATTCAGCTTTAGACTTGGTCCTCTTTTATAAAACCATTCAATAAAAAAAGAAAAAAAAACTATCATCTTTCTGCAAAATTTTTAGGATTCCAAGCTGTTTTAAATATTTGGAAACTCAGCAAAATGATTTGTTCAAAATATCAACATCTCTTCATGTGAAAATCCTCACATCAAACTCATTTGGTTTGGTTGTATAACATTTAAATTGTTGAGAAGCTGACAGTGCAAAGTTCTTTTTACCTTTCATATTTTATCAAAGACCCTGAAAGGGGGGGCATTCCTTCAGTTTTCCTTCCATCAGTGCCAATAAAAGGAAGAACCCATTAAAAAACAACACATTTTACTGACCTGATTCAGCTGTATAGCCATTTCTTGCATCTCTCCCTCAAGTTTATCAGCATAGGCTTGCTCTAAATTGGTTTTGGCAGTAGGGGCAGAGCTATGCCACCTTGCTATGGCATTGGTCATTTTCTTTCTTGGTCCAAAGAGCCTAAGAAGGAGAAGAAAAAAAATGAAGCCAATTGTGTTGACAACTTATGTCTTATAAGTCAAAATTTGTACAATATACTTATCTTTCAAAGGCGTTACTCCTTATAATATTTTTCTGTCGAAAATTTGAAAAAAAAAAACAAAAAAAACTTACCCTTTCTGTTACTGGGCCAAATTAATTATACCTTTTTTTTCTACAAATCAAACATCAAAACTTATAAGGCCATAGTTTTTGTTTTTTGTTTTCAATAAATGAACATTGATGACTTTTGGTCCTTTCAACAATCAAACCAAATGCAAATTTCCAATATTTGACCCAGGATAGAATTTGCTTCATGACCTTAATATCTAAGATATGTTGAATAAGATATAAACTTTTCCTGAACAGCTTTCCTGTAGACTTTGTCTGATTTTTTTTTCCTTACAGCAGGCACAGAACTGAGAACATAATTTGATACAAATGAGCTGATAAAAAATAGAATAAGACTCACTTGATGCCCAATTCTTTAAGATCATTGTCGGTGAGAGACAGAAACACCTGGAGATCCACATCCTGCTCTTCAAACTTGTCAAGGTATTTAAGCAGTCCGAGCTGACCTAACATATCTTTGAGATCTTTAGGTCCATCATTGTTGGCGACCACAGGAGACTGCTGGACAGTTGGGTTCAGAGGTTGGGGTGGTGCTGTGATCGGCTGTGAGGTGAAGTGCCCAGGTATGATAACGCTTGGCGAGGAGGCTGCAGCCGAGTCTGGGGGGAGGTGGTGAGTTAGACCTGGCAGGGGCGGAAGGGGTAATGTGACTGGCATCCGAACTGTTGGGTGAACAGCTGGAGGTGGTGGGCATGACGGGATACCACCTTTTGGTGCTACAGAAAGAGGCTCTCCTGCTGCACCCCAGTCAGAAGCAGCATGATGGGCTGGCTGGGTAGCTGTGGTGGTATCTTTACTATTTGGTGAAAAATGAGGTGTGTTGGGAGGCATCACAACCGAGTTTGTCACAAGCTGAGCAGCTGCATTTTGTTCTCCGTCAGGAGGTGCGTAGAAATGTTGGAGATTTGCTGCTGGGTTGCCCTCCGTGGGGGTTACAGATTGGTAAGGGGTCTGGCCAAGGGGGTAGGGGGTGGCAGGTAGGTCTGTATAAAAGTACTGCTGCTGCAGGCCACCCAGGTAAGGCAGGTTGATGCCTGGCTGCTTCTGGGAAGGGGGCCTCAGAGGGCCGGCCAAGGTCAGGATATTGTACATATTGCTATTCATGTCCTGCAGCCCTGGCATGTTGGTGTTACTGTGGTACTGGCTGTGCTTGTGGCGATTGTGGAGAGGGTGGTGGTGGTTCAGTGGTGGGTGTGGAGCCCATTGCTGGGCTTGTGGCTGTGTGGTTTGGACAGTGGGAAGCTCAGCAGGGTAACCTAAATTTTCATGCAAACTATTACTTGTATACAGGTGTGGCTTTCCAGCTCCTTTCACAAAATTTGAGGAAACGGGCACTTTGGAAACTTTGTCAAAAGCTATGTTTGGATCAGCGCCTGTTTTATCTTCAATTTTATACTTTGGCGGTGCACTTTTAGTTTGAGGATCATGAAAGTCACTGCTTTTCACAGAGTCAACTGTTTTTCCGATAGGTAAAATCTCACTCTCTCCATTTGCATGTTCAGAATCGTCTAAAGTTAGTTTATCTAAAAAACGATTGACTATCTCTGCATGGCTCATGTTCTCTTTTGGGAGGTATCCGTCAGCTTTCAAAGAAGCCTTGCTTCTCTGGCGCTGTGGTTTTCCTGATGCAGTGTGCTCCTCGTCCCCTGGTGGAAATGAGGCATCTAATGGAAAGTAGTCTTTCAAAGCTGACGGCTTTTTGTTACCCTCTTCTCCGTTAGCCTTATCATTTGTACTGCACCTTTGCCTATTATCTGAGGAAGATAAGCTCGACGTGTCATTTAGAGATGGGGAGTGAGAGTCCACAGGTCTTGAAGAATCTCCATCCACATCGTATTCTGGCTGTTCATTCTCAGTGACAGAATCCCTACCTGAGGTGGGCTGGTTTCTGAGAGGAAGGGACGGTTGCAGGGCTTGGTCAGCCTGACTGTCAAGGTGGCCATCATCACTGTCCAGACTGAGCCCAAGCGCTGCCATGAGGCCACCACTAGAACTGGAACTGCTCTTGATGGTTATGGCACCCGTCTTTGTGAAGGCATTGCTCTCATCATTAAAGTCGTCAAAGTCTGTGGGCAAGAGAAATCTTGTTATACAGTTAGGAGAGCCATTGCTAATGTAAGAAAGGAAACCTGTAATTTTTTTTGCGCCACCGGTCTGTAGGATGGACTATGGTAAAAACGACAGTCGAGATAAAAAAACTGCAACAAGAAAGAGGAGAGGATGATGGGAGAAAGTGATCAATACAATTAGCACAATAAAGCAGTATTTGTCACTCTTATCTTTGTTCATAGACAGAGCATTAAATTCTATCTGTAATAATAATCTTGAAATATAGGATGAATTTTCCTTATGGATTTAAACCCTCACTTTTTGCTAGACATGACTATCAAGCACTGTTATTAAGAAATTTGATATTATATTTTTTTAAAGAAAGAAAGAACAAATTGCCCACCTCTACTGCCAGAGCTATCTTGGTAATCTTCTTGGTTGATTGGTGATGTTACATCTCTATATGACAGTCTCGTCTCTTTCTTGTCATCTTGTGGCGCTGGGAAAGTGACATACCCTCTTGGCACCTCCAGTTCTGAAAGTGGCAAAAAAAAGCAACATGAAAAAATAACTGAATTTCTTAAAAATTCACATAAAAAAAATTTTTTTTGGATTCTAGATAACTGACAGTCAATTTTCTCAGCGCAACTAGGCTCATTAGATCAATTTATAAATGTAAAAAAACTTCATAACTTGAAGAAAAAAAAATTGAAAAGAATGCACCAGAGAGTTTATAAAAGTCAACCTGCGGGAAAAAAAAGTGATCGCAAATAGTTTGACAAATTTAGCAGTCAGAATTTTTTTTGTACGATATCCTTTCTCCCCTCAGTTACCTGTGTATGCTCCAGTGTCTGGCTGTCTACTCCTGCTGATCATCCTGGCGATAGCCTCTGGTCCATCCATGATGCTGGGGCTGGGAGCCTTGTTGAGAAGGTTTGCCTGAGATGAACTGCGCTGTCTGGTTTCACGCTCCTGAGAGGGGCCGCAGCACAGATCTGAAAGGTAGGAATCTTCCTATACAAAAATTACGTAGGAACGACCATTTCAAGATGTGCAGATTACTCTTTTTTTTTTCTTAAGTAAAATTAATGACAAATTTGAGGATCAACATAAGATTAGATGATTCAGGTTTAAAGTGAAAGAAACTCAAAGTGTGAAATGTAAGGTCTTCATCTCTTACAAAGTCATAAGTTCAAAATCTTGTTTTGATAAGCAACAGACATCTAAATGATGTGTAGTCGTTGACAAGAGAAATTAGATATTGAGAAAATATAGGCAGATTGCCATCTTTGTCATTTACGATGTACGTTTGCATATAAGAAAAAAAAAAGGAAGATTATTGAATTTTCTATCCACTCAATATTTTTAAGGCATGTTTTTTTTTAATTCTTTGATTTAGTTGTTTCTTTTGTCCTCTTTTTCTCTCAACAATTTTGACCGCACGTTGATTTGGTTTGGTTAATCAGCTTCTTCTGTCTTTTATTTGAGTGCGACATGACTTAGCGTTTGACTTGAAGTTGTAAACTTACCTGCTTCTGCTCTTAATCTTCCTACTGGCAGCTCTTGATTATCTATCAAACTGACAATCTTCATGTATCCATTGAGGAGAGCCAGAGACCGAGCCATATCGCCATTGAAAGCTTTAGCATGGGCATTCACACCCTGCAATATGATTTTTTTTTAAAGTAAAAGACTCATAGTTACCGTACGTCATGCAAGTTTCTAAACAAAACAGATTTATTTATCAAACTGTCTCTGTGGTTCATATTCACCTGAATTTTATGACCATTTTTTGTGGTTTAAATTCACAAGAATTCTATTGAGTTGAAGGCAAAGAAAATGCACACACACAAAAAAAAAACATATACATTGCTCTACATGCTTGTCTCTGCTTAGGAGCATACCAAAAATTGCTCTAAGTATTCAAGTATATACTCAACATTTTTCTGTACACTTATTTTGCATCTATTATGAAACTTTTTAAAATGATTTCAATACCATTAAAAAGAAATATTAGTACCTTACAATGAACTTATTGTATGTTGCTATTCACAAATTGGGAAATTAATTGACTTAATTTATCTGAATTAATCCCTATCGATTATCATCTACTTTATACACACCTTTCTTTTCTTTTTTTGTAATATCTGCCGTGATAAATTTTAGACTCATCTCTCTCGATAGAAATCTTTATATCTACAGTGGGAAACAAAGCTAATTAAGAAATGTCTAGAGATGACGAGATTTTTTTTTCATTTGCCACCTGAAATTTCCATTTTAACTTCATTCATACATGTAATAACATGGGCGTCATTTCTTTGCGGACTCTCAATACATAAAATATATGGGATATCTATGTGATATCATAAGTAGAAGAGAAAAATTTCATCACTTAGAAAAAACTGTAGTCTGGATGCAGATGTTTTTAAGTCACACAGCCAGAATAAAAATAGATTTAATTGCATGAAATTGTTATGCAAACATCTAGTATTAGTTATGGCATGATGGATCAACAATCACATCTGGCCAGCACAAATAAATATCGCGTAAGGCTGGCCATGTGTGATTTCAGTACAATTCCTGTGTAAATAAATTTGTTTAAATGGTTGTGAGAGGCACTATCAGCTGTCATAAGCTTGTTTGCTAAGTGTGCTGTTAAGATGCTTCTTCTTTCTGCGTAGAAACATAGTGGCAACTGACAACAACCACTGTGACAGTAGGCTACTAGCCCTCTTGTGAAAGACTTCCAATGTATGAAAGCCTCGCATTTCATTGATTTCCAACACTAATACATTGGTCTTCTTCAGAAAGTAAGACTTTTTTTCTTTTTTTCATTAATATACATGTGAATTTTATAAAAGCTTCCCAATTTGTCAACTTTCTCTTCCAAATTTGTCAACTCCCTCTTCCCAATAATGGGTTGATTTATATAGGTCATAGGAAAAAAATCTGTTTCTTGGAATCCTTTCAAAGTTCCCAGGCTTCCCGATTATCAGGGTTCCCAATTCCAAGATCCAACTATGCCAAAAGATTTAATTAGAAATCATGCTTGAAAAAAATTAATAAATATGGCTAAAAAATGGAACGAAAAGAGAAAATATGCGACTCTGCTTATTGACTGGTAAAATTGACAAATTAATACCTGTTTTACAAGCTTAATCAGTTTTACTCTAAAATTCGCTGCAATGAGCAGCAGAAGAAAAAGACTAGACGTTTATAAAAGCAGAACAAAAGAAGGATACAGAGAAAAAATTTAAAGGTACCAACATTTTGCAAAAACAGCTGTACAATAATCTCATGACCTTCTGAAGCAGCTACCATGAATGGAGTCAGTCCAGTATTGGGATCACTGAAGAAAAAACCGCATAAGTTTAAATAAAAAAAAGTTTTTAAAAAATGAATAGTAATATTAGTGATTAACAAAACTTTAGTTTTGAAAGATAGTATTTACCTACAATAGTGTAATTTATGAACATTTTTAACCATTAGATTGTATTTCATGAAACTTTAAACTCATTCAATTCAATGATGATTTTAAAATATCTAATATGTCTTTTAAATTATCATAATTTTCTCCAGTCCACAATACCTGTTTCAAATACAAAGCAAGCAAGAACTAATGCAGATTTATTCATTCTGTGTTTAACTATCATTATTCCTTTAAATATTATGAGTCAACAGGGGTTTTATTGGAAAATGTTACGCATAGGTAAGAAACTAAAATTCAGGCTATTGCTGAGGAGCAAGTTTCAAGTTAAAAAATTGACTTTCAAGAAGTATGATATGATTTTGTTTACACTGCATCCTTATTTGCCTCTGCCTCAAGGAGAAAAGCAACAAAGTTCTGGTGGCCTGCGTAAGTTGCGTGAAACAATGCTGTCCATCCTGATTTGTCGAGTAATTCTACATTTGCTCCTCTCTGGGGAAAACAATTTGTAATAATATATAAAAAGCTGACTTTCAAAAAAAGAAAATGTGAACGAAATTGAAAAAAAAATCTTGTTGAAAGGGGAGCTAACTCAGTACCAGTAGGATTCTATGAGCCAGCAAAGGGCAGCCAGCTGGTAGGTGAATCCTGTCCCTTACATAACCTGAAACATAAGCACAAAAAGGGTATCTATATAAATTATAAAAGCTTGCATAAGCAGGCCTGAGATGTTTGAATGCCAAGTGATTATTTGCACTTCGTGTCATTTCATCTTATATACCGCTATGTTTTCTTTATAAGAGAGATTATTGTTAACAATCTAGGCTCTAAAAGATCGTTGTTTCCAAAAAAAAGTATGAAGCCTGCATAGAGAGAAAATGAGGGTTTTCAAATCTCTCATCACACCCATAGTAATCCTATAATTACTCCTTTTGTCGTTAAATATGGGTTCCACAAGATCAGTTGAAAAACTTTAAATGGGACATAATAGGATTGTGTGAAACAAAGAGAAAAGGAGAAGGACTTGTTGAACTCAAAGATGGATCATGGCTCTACGAGGCAGGAAAAACTGAAGAATCTCCAGAAACAAAAGGACTAGCCTTTCTTGTTCACAAAAACATCAAAGACTACATCGAGGACTTTTGTAAACACTCGGATAGAATAATTTCACGCAAAATTAAGCTCCAGAAAGAATCTTTGCAAATAATTGAGATCTATG
>BMAT01012127.1:307153-327043 GCA_019649035.1 Elysia marginata | reverse complement strand
GATGTCAAGCCGCTGATTTTCTCTGCACAAATTGCGTAAGCGCCACTCGCGCAATTTGGCACGAGAAAAATGGTAACTTTTTTCTACCGATTTGGCAGCCCAAAGCTTGCGCACTTTGAGCAGAGAAATTTGTACGACAAATACACACGCAGTTTGGTTTCCTTCGTAAACCGTTGAAACGGTTCGTTGTAGCTAAAAATGGATAACGCCATTCGACGCGCCGTCGGATTTTACATTAGAATGGCGGGAAATCCGAAAATGGCCAAATTTTCACTTACGCAAAAAGTGCACGGGCACGACGATGTGCACCACTAAAGTAAACAAAACTATTCAGGTAAGAGTCTGGGAACTTTGTAAAAATCCCCTTAGGGTGAACGATTAGTAAATAGTATAGACTCAAACAATTGCAGTTATTTAGCAAACACCCAAACCTACACACACAACCACGTACCTCTGTTTGCACTAACATTTGTGTTCAAATGCCCTGCCTGCTGTGTCCCCACACTTACAATTTACTTCACTTGTTATAAACCCCAGTTATCAACGATTTGCCCCCGTTTACTTTTAAATTTCAGCCTAGCATGGATGCCCTTGGGCAAAGGGATGACATTGTTGATCCCTCCACTATAACACGTTGGCATTTCACAAATTTTTTGGAGCAGCCAAAGGAATATGAGGAGGATGACCAAAGATCTCCTTTTCCCTGGAGGGCTGATCTCAATGCCAAAATTGCATTATGGTAATCTTTATCATTTAAGGCAATGCTTTGTATATTGGTGGTTAAATGTTTGGCTTTTACAATAATCAGGTCGCCTTTTGAAAACTTTAATTTGTAGATAATTTCAGATGAGTCAAAGTAATTTTTGCAACAAGAAATTGTTTTGCAGAAAGAAATTTTAACTTTTGAACAAAATTTTAAGCAAAATGTGTACATGTTTCTCTTCTTTTCTTCTTTTTTTTAGCCTTAATGGTCTATTTTTTGTCTCATAAAAAGTAAAAGTTTAAAGAAATAACATTCTGCTTTTTTTTGTCAGCAGCTTTTCTGCCTTGTATATATATATATATATATATATATATATATATATATATATGTATTTAACTTAGATCTAGTATTATTGAAAAAAAGGTTATTAGGCTAAGATTAAGAGGGAGTTAGTTTTTCATAAAATTAAATTATAACCAAATAAAAGTGACAACTTATAACTTGAGAAAAAAGTGGTGGCGTCAAGTATTGAGAAAATGCAACACCTTTCCGATAATTAAAAAAAAAAAGAGAAATTTTTCGGCAACCGCTGGGGGATTGGAAAACGGCTGAAAAATCAATATTTTGTGTTGATAATTATTATATTAGGGTATGGGAACCTTCCTGTGGACACTAAAATCTGGTTGTTTTGAGGCTAAATCATGGAGAATTTTTTTTCTTTTGTTTATTTTTTTTGTTTTGTTCTTTACACTCTAAATAAAATATTGACCTATAGAACTGATTATAAGGCCAGGTGAGATTCCACAGCGGAACAGTGTTTTTGCAGGTGTCCAAGAGAGCTCTGAAGTCATATCGCATTCATGATTCAGCTATGAACTGAGTAGATCTGTCTACCTCTCAGCTGTTCTAAATAATATTGTAGTAGAACAAATCTAGATACTCAGCTGTTTTAAATTCACATACTGGTTGTTGAATTATACACAAATTTAATTATAAGTATACATTACAAAACGAAAAGAAATTTGGTAATCTTAATATAGTTCGAATTAAGCAATTATTTTCACTATCCAGGTTGAATGAAATGGAGTCTACTGAATTTTGCAGTTATATAATCATCTATTTTGATCATTATCTTTTTTCAGGCATGGCAACATAAGTAGACTCAATGCTCATGCTATCACTCATGCCACTAATGAGCACATGAACGATAGGAACCCTATCAGCAATGAGATCATGAATCAGGGAGGACCCGGCCTTGTCAGAGAGGTGGATGAAGATTTGAGAGGTTTGTGACCTAAAAAGCGTATTCATGATCTATAGGCACTCTTTTGTTTCTTTCCTGGCAGTTTGGCTCAGTTTTAAAAGGTGAGGGGACATGTCCTCTTAACTTCTAATTTATTTTGTATTTGGTTTGAGAAATGGAAACAACTACATTTATTTGTAGCTTACCAGTCTGTCAAGAAGGTCCTGCTTAGGAGGAATTCATATTAGAATATGTACTATTATAAAATAAATGATTTGAAATAGAAGAAAGTAAAGGGAACAAGTTCTTGTTTATCCACAAGAAAACCAACTGCTTTTCTTTAAAAGCGTTGCAAGTTCCACTGTTTACATGCATGCCACACAAAGAAGGATTATCAACATTTAATTGAAAATATTAAATTGATAATGCTTCAACGCTTCATAAGTTTATTGGCCGCAGAGAAGCATAAATTTGTTGAGTTATATAAATTTTCTTCAACAAAATATTTAAATAATGAAACAATCCATCTCTACTTGTCGTCTGCCAAGTTTGCAATATGGCTTTAAAGCATAGGCTTGATTGATAGAGTAATTTATGTTCTTGTAAAGCCTTTGAGTTACTAAATAAAACGCTTTGTCCTGAAATTGGATTTCATAATCAATTTTTTTTTAACGGAATGAGAAACCAACCGGTAGATCCTTTCAAATCTGAGCTCTAAGGAGACTGAACTAGCAACAACAGTCCAAAAGATAATTTAAGTGCGATATTGTGGTCATATTGCAAGATGTGACGATTCACAGAACCTCAGCCAAGAGGGAATAGTAGATGACAAAAGAAGTAGGGGAAGGGGAACAACAAGTTAGATGGAAAGTATTCAGGGTTCTACAAAACAATTGTTCACTTTAAATTGTGCACAGTTGGCAAAGGGTGAGCAGAGGTGGTGTACACAGGCCTCCAACCTCGAAAACCAGACCTTGATAACAATGATGTAATACATTCTATTTCCCCATGTAACAGTGTACTTGTAGATACTTGGCCTCCAAAAAAGTGCCACTGTGACCTGAAAAGTCCAAGGTTTGCATGAGATAAAGCTGACACTGTGCTGGAGTTTTTAGAAGTAAATTTATATTTATCAAGCCACATTTTAGTCATGATCATCTTTTTTGTAGTAGTTGAATGTTTATCTAGTACAAGCATTTAAAGTTTCCTTAGTTCACCAGTCCTTGCAAAGAATGATTATCATGGGCAAAAAATGTCCTGAATATTTCTTGGTACAATTAAGTGTGGCGTCGTGGTGTAGTGGTAGACGCTCGGCTTTCGGATCGAGAGGTTCAGGATTCGAGTCCTGCTTTCGGCAGGTCGACGTTTAGTCCTTGAGAAAGGCTATTTACACACATTTCTTCGCCTCACTCATGCGTTAAACGAGTACCCGACTATAGGCAGTGAAAGATCTTGTCAGAATGCTAGAGTGATGCGCTTAACATGCTGCTCCTCTGTGAGTTCAGAAGGTGCTTTTATTGGGAATGGCCTGTCGGGGAACCCATGTAAAGCGCTTAGAGCACATTAGTGGATAAGCGCTATATAAAAATGCTCTTTATTTATTTATTTATTTTTTTTTATAAACTAGTCTCTCACAAGAATAGTTATAGTAGGAATTGATTTCTATAGGACACAAATCTATAAACATGCTCAAAGGCCTATACCGTTCTGTGCATGAACTGAGGATATAGTGGGGTTGGCAATAAATTAGACAGCCTTTGGCTACCTTGTACTAGTCAATATGACTCTAGATGGGGCAGCATGCCTCAGTGGTTTGAGTGTCGGTCATGTGATCCTTTGGTTGAGGTTGCAAGCATAACTACGGCACATGTTGTAAGGGTCTTAAAAAGCTATCAGTCCACTCAGTTCAGTTATGGCTATGCAAAATTTGATTGTACAATATAAATTTTAAGAAAACTTTGTAAAGTATTCTTACATGGTGCAGCAAACATTTATATATTTTCTTTAAAAATTCAGTTCTCTCTCCTCCCTCTTCCCATCCTCTTCAAATTTGACAGGTACAGTTAGGCGATTTTTAGAAAAGTTTTCATATATAGTGGGGTCGGCAATAAATTAGACAGCCTGTGGCTACCTTATACTAGTCAATATGACTCTAGATGGGGCATCATGCCTCAGTGGTTTTGATGTCGGACATGTAATCCTATGGTTGAGGTTATGAGCATAACTACAGCACATGTTGTTAGGGCCTTAAAAAAGCTATCAGTCCACTCACCTGTGAAATGGGTATCAGTCTAAAGACAGTGGCTGAAATTTCTGGAGTGTTAGTATTTGAATGCCTAACAGACAGTCGTACTGTAATGCTCTGAAATGTGAGTTACATTTGCTCTGGTATGTATCGGTCTTGCTGGGGGGAATATGTCAAGTCTTCAGACTATCTTTGGTGGTGTGGGACTATAAATATATTCTTTACTTTAGCGTCAACATTTACAAGTGTCAGGGGGACCTGGAGGTAGAAGAGACACCTAACTTCTGAGCAGCCCGCAAATTGAAGGCCCATAGGAACCTTAATGTAAAAATGAATGTTGAATATTTTTAGTGCATTGTTTTTTACCATTGTGTTGAAATACATGAGGTGTCATTTCTGATGTTCTAGGCGAAGAAGAGTATACTATGAGCATTTATAGACGTAAGAAACAAACTATTCAAATTTAGAGTGTATATTTTTATTTTGACTTTGCTTTAGCTTCAAACCCTGTTCAGAGAACTTTTTGACAACTCTGTCTTTGCAAGGCACTCAATGCTTTTCAACTTAGTTTTTGCTAGACTAGTTAGTACACTTTGTTTCAGATTATTGTCAAGTTATGTATTCTTTCACTCTCTCTCTCTATCCAAGCTTTCCAATGCTAACAGGAGCTGTATAGAGAGACACTGTGCAGTTTTAGTGATAACTAGATACTACTTTCCTCTTTTGAATTAACCATTCAGATGAAATGACTTCTCTTGCAGTTTGCCGAACAGGAGAGGCCAAGTTGTCTAAGGGCCATAATCTACCTGCCAGATATGTGATCCACTCTGTCGGGCCTCGTTACAACATAAAGTACTTGACTGCAGCCGAAAGTGCTTTGTACAGTTGTTATAGAACCATTCTCCAGATATGCAAGTAAGATATTTATGTGGGTTTACTTTTTACTGATTATTTATAGCAATCCACTTGTGAACTGCTCTTTCCATTTTCCTTAAATTATTTTTACGGGTGGCAAATAAATGAGTGTGATTTTATGTGTTTGTTCGCTACCCTCTATTCTTAAATAGGCAACATTAACAGCAACAGAATTAGGACTAGGGTTTGTCAAAAACTTTTGCATTAATCTCTCTAATTGTATCTAACCTCTTTAACAGAACAGTAACAATAAAATGCATACAGCTTGCTAATTGTTAGAAGTTTGTATTTTGAATTTTTTTTTATTTGAGTTCCCACTCTGTGCTGTACAGTACCATACATTGATGTTGTGCCTTTCCCTTAAGATGGTGTGTGTGTGGTATGAGGGTGGTGGTAAAGGGAGAAGGGGTGCTATAGGGATGCAAGGGGCAGAGTGGTTAGGGCGTCGGACTCAAGATCTGAAAGTCGTGGGTTTGATTCCTGACCATGTCATGTTGCAATTGCCTTGGGAACGCAATTTACCCTAACTTTCCTCAGTCCACCCACCTGTAAAATGGGTACCCAGCTACAGGCATTTCTTGAATTTGAGATATGCACCTGAAACACCCTGCATATTGGTTAAAAGTGGCCTTCAATTGTACTGGTCTGCTGGGGCATTAGTGGCACTGCTCTGTGCTACACAGTTACGCTTAGTAACGAAGACAAATTTCCCAAAAGGGATTAATATAGTGTATATAAAAAAAAAAGAATTTAACATACTGTATAAGGCAATAATGGCAGCCATGTGCATAATTTATTCAGTATTATGTGTGACACATTTAATCTTCACAAAGCACAAATGTCTTGCAACCTGCCAAAATGAGTCTTAAGTCGAAATTACAAGATAGTCAAATATTGGTATCACAGTAAAGCTTTTTTTCTCTCTACTTTTAAAGACAACAATCAGATAAGCTCTATATTACTTCTGTATGAAGTTACAGGCGTTTGAAGTCGTCAGGGTTAGATCTTGTGAAATTTCAGAAAAGGGAGAAACTACCATATAAAGTTTAGGACGACTATAAAGGTGTTGAGGCCTTAATAGTCATACCAACCAAAATTGAGCACACAAAAAAGCCCATGAAAATTCAGCATTAATTAAGAGTGAAGACTGTTTAGAAATGGTTTTGGCGTCAATATCTAAAATAAAAAAAAATTTGCCTTCGGAACACTCACTTAATTTTAAAAGAGGCATAGAGGCTATCTCAAAATCAAGCTGTTCGACTTACGACTCATTTTAAAAGAACGCGAGACAAATAGTCAATAAAGATATTATTTTAAACACATTTCCAAACCATTTTCATGTATAAAATCTTTGACTTATGAACAGTGCTGCATGTATCATTAAAGCAAATTTTAAAAATGGCAACAAAAGTATTTAAAACTTTCAATCCAGCATGTCTGTTAACAACTGTTTTAGAATATGTAGTCTCAACTTAAGCCTAGTCAAAGCATTTATCAAAGTCACAGAAAGTGACCAGCACCATTATCATGTTCCTTAGGCTGTTTGTTTAATAAAATTACTATGTTGAATGTTTCTTTGGCTTTCATTCCTCAATGTACATCATGCTTGTAAAATGGGTACCCTTGTGACACCCTTATTAACTCTACTCTCAGGGAAACAGATATTCGTATATTAGGGTTGGGTGCCATTCACACTTTGAGAAGAAATTACCCACCAGACAAAGGCGCTCATATAGCTGTCCGTAAGTAGATGCATATCAATTAATATTGATTCAATTCAGTGATTAAAGAAAAACGAAATGCTTCTTTCTCACATTTTTTTTTTGGGTTTTTAAGTTACCAGGCTCTAAAAGTGAGTTTCTGGTCCTGTTGGTACATATTTAAGATGAAGCATTACTTACTCTGATGTATCAATTTGGAGCTTTGTTTAAATACATAATAACTGAAAGCTTTGTAACAGTTTGTAATCAAGGAATCAAAGCTTGTCATTATAAATATGCATCAGAGAAATATTTTAATCCAGTTTTTGTGATATATTTATGGCTGTGCAAAACTTGATTGTACAATATAAGTTTTAAGAAAACTCTGCAAAAGATTCTTATATGGTGCAGCAAACATTTATATATTTTCTTCAAAAATTCAGTTCTCTCTCCTCCCTCACCCCATCCTCTTCAAATTCGACAGGTACTGTTAGGCGATTTTTAGAAAAGTTTTCGGATTCCATTGATCTCATAATATTTTGCTGCAATGAAGAAAATCTTGTGAGTATTCTTTACTTTCAGTATTTGTGTATTGCACAGGACAAAGTAATAAGCTTATATGCGTAAAGTTAGAGCAACTAGTAAAAGGCCCAGTTTTCACTGAATTCAAAGATATAATACTAGAGAGTATTCTAAAGTTCTTGAGCTACACAGCAGTTAATACAATTAGGAAAAATATTTACATGGTCGAAGCCAACTGTCTGGAAGCTATATTCAAATTGCCAAACTTACTTCTGTTTTGTAATATACATGTATAATTGGAAGTCAAATTTTAGTTCCTATAAGCTGAGGTTAGAAATGTTCAAACTGGACTGTACATGTTCTTTTTTTTTTAAAAAAAAGCAGGGCTTAAATTGCAAATTCAGTAAATAATTAGTCCTAAAGACTAATGTGTGTTTTTACAAAATTAGCTCTCAACCCAATTTTGATTTTATTGTTCTTTTCTATTCTAAATACGTCTTACAACTGGTCCAAATGAGCCTGATGTAGAAATTGGAAAGTATCAGATATTGCCATCGCAGAAAAGCTTATTTTCTCTACTTCTAAATACAACAAACAGAACAGCTCTATCATGCTTCTGTATGGAGTTGTAGCTGTTTGAACTTGGCAGAGTTACGACTTGTAAAATTTCATAAGAGGGAGAAAATTGTGTTCAAAGTTATGACAAGTATAAAGCTTTAAAACCCTTAGAAACCTTTCCAATGAAAATTAAACACACAAAATATGAAAATTCAACATAATCAGATGTGAGAACTGTTCAGAAATGGTTTTAGTTTCAGTATTTGAAATAAAGAAAAAATTGACTTCTGAACACCCACTAAACTTTGACAGCCTTTATCTCAGAACAGACCGGCTGAGGCTAAGTCATGGTATCCCCGCTAGTCTCTGGGTGGCAGCCCGTAAATTGTCATTGGGACCCAAGCCCTGAGAGCACCTTTGAAGTGGAATTGGGCTTGTAAAAATACCCTTCAATCATTCAATATCTCAGAACAATGCCTTGTGACTTAAACCTCATTTGGACAAAATTTGATACAAACATATTTTTTACTATAAGTCCAAATCAGCCAGAAAAGAAATGCAAAGAGGTATTTAACTTAAATCTGTATCAAATAACTTTCAAAAATCAATAGCAGAAATATTTCAAATGACTTAGGCATTTCAGTCTTTATCTGTATTTTTGTAAATAACTGTTTCAAAGACATTTTTGTGTACCTGGAGCCTCACAACGAACCAAAATTGGTTCACGTCCTCCAAGAAAAAAAAGCAGCAGTTTGTTTTGGTTTAAGCAAAAAATTATGCATAGCAGTTAGCTTATTAGATGCAAAGAGGATGGGCTTACATTGTAATATGTTGCTGGTGGTGACATTAATTTCTTGTACTTACAAAAATGCAATGGTAGAGGGGGATTTTCCTATTTTTGGTTTTGAAAGTCTTTATTTTTTTGGGTTCTAAAGCACAGTTTTCATCTCTCTCCCACTTTTGAAATTTACTCAATTTGATATTTTGTCACAGTATTAAACTTTAAAGTAGAGTAGAGGGAAAAAATACAAAAGGATTTACCTTTACAAGACCATTGTCTTTATACAATGCTGCGTTGTAAACATTCAAACTTCCCCTCTTAAATTCTGTGAAGTTAAAAAAAGCCTTTTTTTCTTATGTCCTCTTTGTTTTCTACAAATTGTTTTTCCTAACTCTTCAGGACAGTTACCGTGGAGTTCTACCCTTATATTTCCCCCGTAACTCGGCTGAGGAAGAGGAAGCGATCAAGCATTTACCGAAAGATATTGGCAATGAAGAAGGGGAGCCTGTGATCAAAGAGAGGCAGATTCGTATTTTGGACAAACCCGCATTTGCAGCTCTCAGTAAAAAACTTTTGTTGTTGTTGTTGTTGTTGTTGTTATTTTCCAGAAAAGTGTGCTGTCCAGACAAATTTGTTATCTTTTCTATGTGTTTTGAAAATAAAGATGGTAAGTTGAGGAGGGTGAGAAAGAATATTGTGGTTTATGTTCCTGTTAAAAATGGTTATAAATTAAATGTAACGTTTTTGCACTTTACTAATAACGACTAATAATCCTCTAATCTGTGATATATGGAGCATGAACTCTTTTCTTAGATTTGGTAATAGTCTTTAATTGTGTAGCAAAGAGATTTTACCCACAAAGGCTGGAATTGTAGCGAGCACGTATGTTTAAATCTAATGGTTTTACTAAATTGAATACACAAGTGTCATTTTTTCCGCTGATTAGCAAAAATTCTGCTCTAATATTATGTGATTACTTCTCACTGTTTGCCTGCTACGTTTAGGCAGATTTTATGCTATCACCGGCACTATGTCACACAACTTTATAAAAATGGAAAAGCGTCAAAAACCGCTTTTGGTGAACTTAATGTTATACATTATTGTGAGGGTTAACAAATAGTTACACAAGGGGGAAATTGCTAAAAAGCAATGCACTTGTATTTATACAATTTCACGTCCATGGAGCATAATCATACTTAACTCTCAAAAGGCCAACCATTTCTGACAAACTGGTAGAAATTCCATGACTTTTTCTCATTTTTTTTTCATTTTGTGTAATAATGAGCATTTTTATGTTTCATGATATAGTTAAACAATTTTTTTCAGTATAAAACCAAATTTTATAATAAAAATGTAAAAGTATACAGAGAAAAGAGCTTTTAAACAGGTGTATTGTTATCAGAAAAAAAAAATTAGATTTTCCCATAGTTGGCCTTCTAAGGGTTAAAGTCTTTTACTGTTGACAAAATTCTTTTTCCATAATTTATTTGCTCCCTAGAGACCATTCTATGAGGAGAATATAAGATAAAGCAATTTTTTTTTGTTTGTGTGTGTGCTTCCTCCAGAAAACTCATCTGAAGGACGGGTTGACTTTGAGCAGACAATAGATTTAAACAAAGAGTTCCAACAGTCGACTGCCATAGATGTCGGGCATCATCCCTTTGCCAATATGGAGGAGGACCCAGACAAAATAAAAACGGCCAAAATGTTCAGCAATTCAGCGGAAATGAAGCAGCTGGAGAACAAAAGAAGGTCAGTGAATGTTTGCTATTTTATTTTTTAATTAGAGCCTTAAAAACTAATAATAAGATACTTTTCTTGTTTACTTGTTTAAAAGTTTGGATAATAAAATTTTTTTAAAATTAATCGACGCTTCTAGATTTTAGTGCCTTGTGAGAGATAATAGAGTTACTTCTTTTTCTTTTTTATCTTCACTCATACAACAGCAAAAATTACAATGCAGAAAAAATTGAACTTCAAATTATCTGAAACTCAAATTATCACTATATATTACTAAATGAGGGATACAATCAGTGATCTAAAGCTAGTTCAAATTAAACAAGTATTTGCAATAATCAAGTTTGAGTTACTTTAACTTGATTATATATATATTTTTTTTGTATGGTTAATATTTTTATAGGGCTAAGGTTACATAACATATAAGGGTGTTTCTTAAAATATAAAGCCTCATTATTATTGTAGTCACCTGTCTAAACTGTGAAATGCTTACTCTAATAATCTACATATTTTAATAATAATGTAAAGAGGCAAAGATGAAGTTCACTGGAGTTTTTTTTGTTAACTTGATGTTAAGCTGATTAGTATTAATTCTTTGTTCCTTTTCTTTAGTCAGAAATAATTTTTTGGTTCAGAAAATCATTTAAAAATATTTCCTGTATTTATCATAGATATGAAAGATTGCTCAAACAAGCCAAGGCAGAAGACCTTACAGAGATTGCTGCCTTGCACTGCCTTTACCGCACCGGCGTAGATAAGTTTGGCCGGCCAATCGTTGTCTTCATTGGCAAAAACTACCCTGCTCACACTACAAACCCAGAAAAGGTAGGGACTTGGGATTTTGCATGGGTTTGTGATAATTTAAGTGACAGCTCTTTGTACCACTTGCATCGAAGTGGGGGAGGGGAAGGGAGGTTGCCAACACTACGTTTTTAGCCACATGATTTATTTTGTATGGAATTTTTTTTAACCCCTTGACTTGTACATAAATTTTCCTCATTGTGTGCTAAGAAAATTTTTTACCTCTACCGTATAGGTAGAGAGGGTCTATATCAGGACCTATATTTAAAACTTGACAAAAACCCAGGAGAAAACGTTTCTAGGCTTTTAGTAAGGATATACAAATAGAAACTAGATCTAGACATGTGAGGAACTTGGGTNNNNCAAGCATGTATAGCATACATACACACTGCATTGGACCAGTGGGGGAGCAGCCTGTATAGCGTACCTACATAGCGCAGTGAAGTGGTTAATGACAGTTGTGCAAAGCAAGATAAATCTTTCTCATAAAATGTTTACTCAGAAGCTTTGCATAATAGTTAGCAGGGGTTAGTAATTTAAGAAAGATCTTATTCAATCAAAAACCTACAAAGTACTGGGAGAGAAGGGAGGATAGATAGAGGCAGAAGGGGATAAAGAGATTCCTAAAGAGACAGAAAGAAAGAGAGAGAAATAATGAAACAAAATATCTTTTTAACTTCAGTGTTAACTGAGATGTTCATAAGCTTACTTTAGCTGTCTATAGCTGATTTAAATGATATGAGAATTATGCAAAAGAATATCTGTTTTGAACTAAAAAAACAGATCAGGCTTCTAATATGCCTATGAATGTTTCTTTACACAGGCCCTCCTGTACCTAATTAGAGTGATGGATCATGTGGTGGAAAATGATTACGTTGTTGTCTATTTTCACACTGAAGTAACTGGCAGAAACCAGCCCCCCATGGCCTACATGAAAATGGTGTACAACTATTTGGATGTCAGGTATAGTAGTGTCAGTGCGTTGGTTGTGAAGTTGGGGATAGTTGATTTGCCTTTTTACAGACCTTTTTCAAACAAAAAATTTTAAGAATTATAAAGAAAAACAAGGCATAATACACTTTGTCTACTTTACTATTTGGTTAGTAGAAGTTTAACTTGTGAAATAGAAAAAGAACATGAATCAGTCAGTCTGGGTGAAAAGACAAGAAAATTTGTGTTTTTTAATTGAATTTTTTTAATGGAAAATAATATCTGAAGAGACAAAAGTAAATGGGCTGTGTTTAGCCTGAAATATCTTTTGAAACCTAATCAAATTTGTTTTAATTTGCAAGGTTAAAATCCTAATTATGGATGGTAATTAATTTACCATGGATACACTGTTATGGATAAAATTGGGAGTTTCAGAAGACATATGTTGAGGTGTGAAAGACTAATTTCATGTATGACTGATTGTTTCATATTTAAAAGACTGCAGATATAAAACGCCAGCTTTCAGCTTTTTCATAGAATGCCATATAAATGTACAAAATGCTCTGTAGCAAAAGTTTGAATATCATATTTTCTTTTTTGACAGGTACAAAAGGAACTTAAAACACTTTTACGTTGTTCATCCCACATGGTGGTCAAAGGTTGGTGGTCTTTTTGTATACGGATCATTAAAGGATCTTGTTTTCTTGTAGGACAAGTTTTTGTTCTTTTTTTATTTCTTTTGATTATAGGCCAATATTTATTTTTCCAAAAAGCATGAGCTCATATTGACTGGTTTTCTTTAGAAAAAGTTCTTTGAATAAAAAAAAAAGCATGAATGCTTTTATATTTCTTTTTTTTTCTCTTTAAAAAAAGCAAGATTTTCATGGAGCAACATGCATTTATGGAAGATAGAAAAGAAAACCAGCATTTTTTTGTTTGTTATGTCAACCATGTATAGTAGAGTCCATACAATTGAAATCTAGATGATTAACAAAAGTGCTAAATTTGGATGAATTATCTAATCACTAATTTTATCATCCATTTGCAATGTATACTGATAATGCGATTTTGGACAATTTGAAGTTACATCTTATTCCCATGTAGTTAAAAATGTCAAAACTAGACAGCACCAGGTATTCAGTAAAAACTCCCTTGTCTCCACTCCTTGTTTTCCAGCTGGCTACCTGGTTTTTCACAACGTTTGCAGCTTCAGACATCAAAAGCAAAGTTCATACCCTGAAGGGAGTTCAGTACCTTTATAGCAAAATGGGACCAGACCAAATTGATGTACCAACATTTGTGCAGGAGTATGACATTAAGGTAGGCCTAAATAACCGCTTGACATCATTTTATTTCCTTTTTCTCTTTTTTTTTTGAGTGTTATCTGACTGAGGGTTGATTTTTCTGTGCTATCAGTCATATTTTTATATTCATCCAACAACATATCTTATTGGAGATGACATTTATTCAAAGATCAGTGCACTACAGCTTGGCTTCCGAGGTAAGTTTTAAGTCAATCATTAACAAAATGCTTTGTATATGGGCAAAATATAAAACCCTTGTGAAAAGGTTTAGAAAGCTGACAACTTAATTTATAAAGGTATTTTAGAAGGGACAGCTAAAGAGGAGGTTTACCTAAAAAATCTAACAAGTATTATTTTTCATCTCTTTAAAATATTTGAGAGAGAGAGAAAAACATTTTTTTTACCTTAAACAACTCTGATTCCGTATCTCATGGAAGTACTTGAAAAGGGAAACCAGAGAAAAAATTTTGAAGAAAAATTGGAACGAAAGTAATTTTATATTTGACATGTGTTCTCCCTGCATAAATTTTTTAATATGTAGTTTGTCAGTTTTTGATTTGTTTAGCTGTGAGTTTGAGATCCGCAAAGACTTTTTGACATATTTGTTGGATAATTTTGATAAAATTCTATTGAAAGATAATCAGAAATCTACATATATTATATGAATTATAATTACATCTGTTCTGTATATTTTTCCTCCACAGGTAAATGGTCCCAGGTACGAAGTTCCTGATTCTGATAGTCCAGAGGGTCTATGAGTGTTCCACGCTTAGACCACCACCCATTCCTTCTTTGTCATAAGGAATACGACAGTTTTTATCACTTGTAACTTTTTTTTTATTATCAAATGTAAAGGGCGCAAAAACAACTCAAAGCATGAGCTGTGATTGTATTTTAGGAGAAAAAAATGTTTTGCGATATAATAATCGAAGTGTAAATCTGTAAAATGAGACACTGTTTGGTAGTAGTTTCTATGAGTTTTGTGTACTGCTGGGAGTTTTCTCCCAAGTAGTTATTGATGCTTCATTTTGTCACCTTTTGATGGGCCAGTAACACTTCTAAGCGAAATTGAAATAGACATTTGCATTGTTTAGATGTTTATCAAGTTTTTAACCATTCTTTAAATGATAATTTTTTAACATATTTCTTAATTCACCAGTTTCTGCCAGCTCGAGCAAAAATATCAAGATGAGTTTCTTATAGTTTCCTCCTTTGTGAAAAACAGTGTTTAAATACTTGTATACATTCCTCCATTTGTATAAGAGATAGATGCTATCTTTTTTAAAGGCAAAAAAATTTTGGTTGAAAGTCAGTTAGCTTAAAAAAAAATGTATTGAACAAAAAGAAATTGTATATGTTTAAATGAGATTTGTTTTATTTATTCAGAAACCTTTGAGTTGATTCAGGCTTATTTCCATTTACAGAGTTTAACAAAACATACAATATTTAGAAGATAATTGCTTTGTCAAAACAAGACAGCATTGCTTGTGAATTTCATTCATATTGTTGGGTGTAAGTTTCTTTTTTATCTTAGCATTAATTGATAGTACATGGGTAAAAGAAAGCATCCTCTCAGTCAAAGAACTTTCAGTTTGTTGATAAAATGTAGGCCACTTTCATATTATCCTTTTCAAAGTAAGTGTTTAAAACTGTATAATTGTCAGAGCTAAAATTTTAGGTGTAGATTAACTTTAATATTCAACCCTTTTAGGCTTACCATAACCTCACTTACATAAATTAGCAGGCTGTAATTGGTTGATTTTCCCCAAAATCATGAAAGTCATCATGAAAGTATCCGTGGCCTACAATATATATTTTACGCATTTCACTCTAGGTGGAGTTACCTCTGTAGGGCATTTAAACTATGTGGAGATCAGATTTGCATAGTCTTTTCTCTATTGATAGATCTTGTACAATAGTTAAATAGAAGAAATCCTTTGCCAAGTTATTGTATTTACGTTCCCAGAATAATTGAAGAATATGCCTTAGAAATTCTTCAGATAAAAGGTCACATTAATAAAGGTGTTTGATCTTCTGTCTCAAAATTTGAAGAATAAAATCTGGGGAACATACCTTAAATGTGTTAAGTGATCTGCGATACCATGTTTTGTAAATCTTACTTCCATGAAGTTTAAAAGATTTAAGTGCAAATTGATGCTTTTAAATTTAACATAAAAGCAACGATACCCTAGAAACCACATCGCTCGTTTATAATTAATCATAGGTAAAACATATGCATAAGATTTGGTATTTACCCTTTTTTCTCTGCCTCCCCATCCTCATTGCCATGCTCCCTCCCTCATTCCTTCTCTTTCTTCTCTTTTTTCTGTAATTGCTATTTTCAGTGTCAGTTATTTTGCTACTGTTTTTCAAACGTTTTATTTCTGAATAGCGTCATATCCTAGATGAAGTACCATATTGTAATCTTGTAGTTTTTGTTTCCAATGAAAACCTGTTTACTGTGCAGGCTGAGAAAATTGTTGATTGTAGGCCTACTTTGCTTATTTAGTATGTAAATTATAGGCTTTGAGTCTGTGTTAAGTTTGTAGAATGCTGTAAAGATGTCGTATAGAACAAAATGTTTATCTTTATTATTACCTTTTGAAATAATTTTTGCAATGTTCTCTGTCTCTATATCAAGGCTTATACAATTTTGTTACATATTTTTTCATTATATATATAAATTGTCTTTTTTATTTGCATTTTTTCAAACAATTTTGTTTTTGTTTTTGTTTTTATTAAACACTTATATACCATTACCTGTTACTTAAGCCTATGTTTTATATATCATATATCCTGTTGATTATTTTTATAATAGTGTTTTGCTTTTGTTTTTCACATATTTGTTTTAAATCATCATTTTGTGTGAAATTTATACATGCCCTTTTTTTTTGTTATAATCTGTTTAATAGACTTGCTGATGCATGTTATGTTTCTCCCTCTATATTTTTCTCAGCTGTCTATTATAGGACAGACTTTAATATTGGTTTTACTAGAGTTGTGACCGAATTTTTTTTTTTACAGAAATTATGTCATCTTTTACTTAGAAATTGTTTTCTTTTTTTCCCATAGCACTTTCGCACCAATGGGATGCTTCATTGTCCTTTTTTTTTTTGTTGTAAGATTTAGTGTGGACGTTCCTTGCAAAGTTATTCTCTTGTGGTTCATTAGGTATCAAAATTTTGGTTATTAGCGTATTGATTATTGAATGTCTCTTATATTATTATTAACAATTCTACCACTGAATACTGATTGTTTTACCTGAGAAGTATCTATTGTGGTGGTTATATGTCACAAGACATTGTCGTGGTTTTGTCAGTCATGTTAGAGCACTGTTGTTATTATAATGAACAGCTCCAAAACCAATGTCTAATAATTCAAAGTTTTTAAAACTGATGGTGCTTTTTCTCATTAGGTTTAACTCATACATAATTAGAAGTTGTTGAGGTTAAGTTCTCTTAAATCACAGTTTGTATTGAGGCCCGAAGAATATTTTTTTTTTTTTTACACGTAGTTTCACTTCTTCAAATCACATAAGACTTATGAAAAAACTGTTATTGAGCATATTTGCCATTCCAAAACTCACCTAGAGGTATCTTTGACACATAGAATCACTGTTTGTTAGTTTATGTAATAGTCATGTGAGGGACGTAGGTGCTTCGAATAGTAATGGAGAATAAAATAAAACTGATTCTTTGTGTATACTTCAAATTATGTTAAGTCCCTTCCCAAGAGATAAGGTTTCCACTGTATGATTCATTGGTTTTTTGTTGTGAATAGCTGAAAGATGTGATAATGTTTAGTTACCCTATGGATTATTGTTAAGTGTAAGTGCCATGGTCTTTTCATTGTCTTTGAATTCCACAGTGCAATCTTTTTGGGAACATGTATATAATTCAAGCCGTTTACGCCGCAAAAAAGTGCTGATTTTCACTGTGTGCAGACTGCTTTTCTTAATATTTTTATCCCAGTAAGGGAGTTTTGCAGCCTTCTAAAAGCTAAATCTTTGAGGATGAGTTTGCATAGGTTGTAATCTTTACGTACTACAAGTAGAGATTTTGGTAACTTTGCATAGTATACTTTTAAACTTGGGTCTTTGATTTTTTTTCACTATATTAATGAGAATAAAGCAGAGAAGAGGCTTGAAATTTTTTGCCTTCAAGATATTAGTATGGCCAAATTGCTTGCATGACAGTGAATGAACTTCTTACCTTTAGGTAAGCCAAAGATATTGTAGAGTGATATATAAAGAAAAATTCAGTTGCTTACAAAAAGTGAACGTATGGGAAAGAAGGATACACGAATGCAAAATGTTACAAGCAACATGTGATAAAATAGATCATTTTAAAATTTTTTTTTTCTAAAAGCTTAATAGCATAGTGCTTAGGATCAGTAGAAGATGTTGTCTTTGCTGCCATTGCCTTTCTTGAATCTTGGATATGTCAGGAGTGGGTTTGTATAAAGTTTTGCTCATGATGGGCAATTTTTTCTTGCATTTTGTGAAAAATGCCTCCCAGTCAAATTAACAAAGATGATTGATTACTTAGAGATTAGCAAAGCTTTCTAAAAAACATTGTAAATTTAGGCTTCAATTTCAAACTTGTCAATAGTACAAGATTTCATTGTAAATAAAAAGAAGTACAAAATCTCACCTACAGAACCTATATAAATTTACCATGTGAGTCACAAGTTTAAGTTCATCACATTTTGTCTTGTTTTGGGCCCAGAACCTACCCAAATCATTCATAGGTCACAATTTTGCTTTTAAAAATGTTTCGAGCAAATGATTTGTCCAAATGTCTGTATGCCTCTAAAAAAAAAGGATTAATTCCCCCACCAAAAAAGGGGGGAGGGCATAATTTTATCAATGAACTATTTTGATCATCAGAAATAAGAAGAAAAAGATAAAAATTAAAAAAAAAGACAAAACGAATTTACATTTATAGGCTCCATTTTCTTTTCTTTCCAAAAAAAAATCTTGATTGGCAGTCTGGTTTTGAGACATGATTTTAAAGGTAAATTGTTGAGTACATAAGTTTGTTACACTCTAAAGTAAGAGAGGTCAGGATTGTTGTAAATTTTTTATTAAGGTCTTTATATTTAGCTAGCTTACCAGAGGTTTATCAGAGAACATGACAGCAAAGCATACATAGTAAGGGTACCACTAGTTCATTGCATTTTGTTTTATTTTGTGGAACCATTAAATAAAATCATGAATAGGTGATAATAAGGTATCAGTCAGTAGTCTGTTGCATATTATGATATGATTGATGGTGATACAAGCGTGAAGTTTATTTTTATGCTTATTGATACGTTTATGTTTGCACTAAATCAAAATGCATTATGTAAATTATCCTAATTATTGTACATGTATTTAATTTTTATTAAATCGAATTGTGCTTATCTCATGGCGTTGTTGTTTTTATTTCTTTTGAACTGAATCTGTGACAGTAAAAAATAAAACATTTGGGGATAGTGGAACTTAAGATAGATTCTTTATGAGTGTCATTTTTTTTTTATCTAAACTCAATGTTTGCATTTCTAACTAGCATCAATTTTTTATTAACTTCTTCTCCAAAATCCTGTTAAGATAAATTAACTGAGTGTCACACTGCCTACATAGTGGTCCATCTCAAAATCAGTAGTCTTAAGAAAAACTGAAACAAAAAAAAAGCTGTATTGAAAGGCTGGCTTGTTGTATGTGTATTGAGGTTCACAATACTCCTAATAATTAAATTTCAGGTAGCCTATTTTGATAAATTTAAGAACAATTGATGGGATAATTAACAGATAATTATGGTGGGCCAATGTCATTTTGATCTTTCTCTGGGGCATGTTAGCAGCACTTCGTAGTGTGTCTATGAACATAAAATTTCATAACGTACAATAAACTGAGGGGCCTATATAATATTTCATTAATCTTTATCCTAATGATTATGTTAAGTAATGTTTATATTATTCAAAATTATATAACATAAATTTAAATCTCCTCCACTTAACAAGTGGACAAAAAATGTGAGAAGAAAAAACTTAAAGAATGAGAACTAAGAAGGAGAAAGCGCAGAAACATGAAAACAAGAAGGGTGAGGATTAAGAAGGCTGATTGAAAATGAAGAAAGCAGAGTAGGAGCAAGACATAATAGAAAAGAAACAGAAGATTACTACAATTTATGGTTATGTGCAACTGTATTGATTTGGCTTACTCTGCACTACGAATTTTTTCAAGTATTTTCGCTCTAAAAATAGGGACGAATGAAGCGAGCTGTCGGCTTTACGCCTTCGGCAGACAAAAAATAAAAACGTGTAAAACACGTAAATAGGCACAGGACTAACAATAAAAGAAAAGCAATAATACTATTATAAACAATATAAAATATGAATGACGATATTAAAAAAGGAAAAAAAATCTAGATATAAATCTATCTGCCGGAAAAAGGAAAAGGGGGCGGGG
>BMAT01012127.1:231695-243833 GCA_019649035.1 Elysia marginata | reverse complement strand
TGAGTAGTATTTTCATAGGCCAAAATAAAAGAGAAAATGCCAGAGTCAAAAAGCCCCGATCGTGGCTCATCGCGATCATCAGGGAAAGCCACGATCGGGGCTAATCGCGCTAAGAGGGTTAAAATTTCTTGCCGTAACCATTTTTTGCTCTGTTGTCAAATATTTTGTGGTATTACAACACTTTATTTATTTTTTAATAATTTTTTTAACACGATCTAGATCTAGATCTAGCTTTGTCCGTAACCGTTGTACTTTCACTTCGCAAAATGGCTGCTCACAGTGACAGGGGTTGGTTTACGGTAACAAAAAAAGATGTTTGTTGGTGTAAAAAAATGTTTTTCTTACAGATCATAAAATTAGCTTTCTATACATACCAAATACATTATTCTAGGCAGTATGTGTGATTTTATATGATTTTTTGAAAATGCACTAAAACCCTGCGTTTGCAGGGAATAATGGAAGGGCTGGCCCGGCGTATATAGGGAATAACAGAGTCTGGGACTGTGCAATGTGAAAAGGTTCACAAATAAGTTTAATTAAGGACACATCTCCTCAGAATATGCTTGCAAAATTCCATCTTAGCTTCTGTAGGTAATAAGCCATCATTGGTGAAGCATCAACTTTGTTTTGAAAAAAAAAACTCTGACATGTACCTGAGCATATTGCAATAGGTTTTTTAAAACAACTGGGCATTTAACTTTGTGGAGAATCATAAGTCCATGTCCAAAAGTTTCTGTAAACTTAGCAATAGCGAGTTTGGAGAGGTAGGCATATTTGGAAATATAATCATAATGCTACACGCCTTCACAACATTGGCTGCTGTGGTGCACAACTACGAGGGCTCTTTCAGAAATAACCGAAAAATGCCCATTGCTCAGCAACCAGTGGAGCTTTTTTAATTCTATAAATGAAATGATACCCCTTATTTCCTTAAGGATATTCCCAGAAATTAAGAAGTGCATCTTTTTGCACAATGAATGTCTAGACGATTTTAAAGATGTCGGCCCACCTTGAAACTTGGTCAAAGGAGGAAATCAAAGCTTTCATACGTTTTTTGAACGCCAAAAGTCTGAATCCTACCGAAATTCATAAAGAACTTCAGAGTGTATATGGTTAGCATGTTATAAGCTGTACACAAGTCTATCACTAGTGTAATTTGTTTAAAGCCGGCCATTCCGACTTGACAGACAGGGAAGGGAGAGGGCGTTCGATAGCTGCGACGTCAGAAGACAATGTAAAGCGAGTTGATGAGCTTATTCGTCAAGACAGGAGGTTGAAACTTCATGAAATTGCAAGCAGTCTTGAAATTTCGGAAAGTCCTGCCCATAGAATTGTATTTGATGAACTTGGCTACAGAAAAGTCAGCACAAGATGGGTTCCTAAGCAATTGACAGACAATCATAAAGAACAAAGATTGGACATGTGCAGGGAACTTTTGAGAAGAAGCAAGAGCTCACGCAGGGTTCACGGGCATACTGCCAACGCCGGCGGAGACTTTCTAGGGTACGATGTGACTTTTCTTGACAGCATAGTCACAGGTGATGAGACTTGGTTGCACCATTGCACCCCAGAAACAAAGCAAGATTCGATGACATGGAAACATCCATCCTCACCTGTCGCGAAAAAATTCAAAGTCATGCGGTCAGCAAAGAAAATAATGGGAACTGTTTTCTGGGACAGTCGTGGTGTTCTTCTGTTGAAAACCTTACAACCTGGTGAAACAATCAATGCTGCAAAGTACTGCCAAACTCTTGACAAGCTTAGGGATGCCATTCGCAGAAAGCACGCAGGGCAGTTGACCAACAGGGTCATTTTGCAAAACGACAACGCTATACCCCACACGGCACGAGTGACGCAAGGTTGGCTGGAGAAATATGGATGGGAGATTTTGCCACACCGACCACACAGTACAGACCTTGCACCATTTGATTATCACCTCTTTGGGCCACTGAAACGTGAGCTGGCAGGAAAGCGCTTTGATGACGATGAAGAGCTTGTTGACCATGTGCGGAAATGGCTACAAAACCTTGACGGAAGTTTCTTCCGAGAGGGTATCTATTCCATGGTGCGGCGTTGGCAGAAGTGTGTTGACAGACTTGGCTGTTACGTAGAGAAATGAAGGACGAGTCAAGGTATGAACACGTGCAAGAATTTTGTTGATAGTATAAAAAACGCGGATTTTACAGGCATTTTTCGGTTAATTATGAAAGAGCCCTCGTATAATGACCAATATATAGGTACATCAGTAACCTTCAAAACAGACATCTGATAATCCAGAGATCTCATAACTTGAGGTTTTATACATGTGAGGTTTCTTTTTTTTATTTTTGACTTTGTTAGATTGGAACTCAAATTTGAAGTGCATAAGTTTCAATTCTCTGAATTTGAAGTTTATGTTAAAGCCGACAGAAAGTTATCTTTCTAATTCCTAGCAGTTTATCTTCTCCAAAGTGTTAAAGTTTTATGATTAAATCACACTGCCCAAAGAACCTAAACAGAGATGTTTATAGCACATGAAATGTTGTTTTTGCATTTATGCAAGGGTGGTGTAGGCAAGTTAAGTTCTATAAAACTGAGAATCCAGATATGTCAACATAGAGGTTTTACTGGATTGTAACTAAAAATAACCCTATGTATGTCCTAGTTTGATACTGGAAATTTTTGACCAATAAAAATGCTCTTTTTCATTTTCCTTTTAGCATGCCAACAAACACATACAGGGATAGCAACTGCCTCCAAAAGATATTGTTACTAATAATGTCTCTTCCCTATCTGCGGATGATCACAGCTACACTGAGTTAAAGGGAATCATAAGCATTTAAGGCATTTAAAAATGACCCCTTTATGCGTATAACATGTTTTAGAAAAACTACAAAATAAATTTTAAAGGTAAAATCATAGATCAATAGCCTATTACAATAAGGTAAAACCCTTTTAAATTTCAATGTGAAACACTATCTTTTAAAGCTAATACTAATGTTTTTTTGGTTTTGCTCAAAAGCAGTCAAATAGTTTACTCGGATATAGAACTGCAACGACGATATTATCCTTTGAGTATAATTTGAATCCTCTTCATTCAAAATTGTTTTTCATTCCCAAGAGATTTGAATTGTGAAGTTTCGACTGTATATTTTTCCTTGATAGGGTGTACAGTCCTACAGAAAAACAAGAAGCTGTGTTCGATGAAGTTCAGCCAATGCTTACTTCACTGCTGGATGGGTAAAGTTGAATATTGTCGCAAAGAAAGCCAGTTATTTTTTTTTTTATTAAGCTAAGTATTTCATGTGCCCAACCTTAGATTGTCAGAGCTACTGGTTTTGCTGTTCTTATGTGTTAAATTCCAAAATGTTGAACTTCTACTAATTTTTATTAAATAATAAAAAAGACATTGAACCCAAGAAGTTTAAGCTTTATATACTTTCATGTTAATTTGTATTCATTTAAATAATAATAATAATGAAGAACATTTATGTAGCGCTTTTACAAAAAGCTCAGAGTGCATTAGACAACAATGACATTGACATCTTTTCAATACGCATACACAGAACAAAATAAAGTTAGGACAGATCCACTTGGAATAGGTGCGTTTTTATCTCAGACTTGAACTCCTGTGAGTCTTTTATCTGTTGAATGGGCAGAGGAAGCGAGTTCCAAACGTGAGGAGCTGCATATGAAAATGATTTTTCTGTAATTATAAACTTGAGAATTGTTTTCAGTGTCCTGCTTAAAAGTTTAAAAAACCCAGGTAAAATCAAATCAAGCAAGTGTTTATTTTATGATTCAAAGACAAATCTAGTAATCTAGAATATAAAGTTTTGCTATGTTTCATTTTCTTTTTAATAATATTAAAAAAAAAATTGTTCTTGAAAAAAAACAAACAAACCCAAATACAAAGGTTAAAATATTAGCAGATAGGAAACTACTGTAGTAAATAAAATGGCTTTATGCGACTAGTATTATAAGGTTGTACATAATAAAAGAAAGATGACAATCACCCAACTTGAATTTATATAGACAAAATAAGACAAAATAAAAAACATTGAAATGTTTTGCCTGCAATGGCTTTGTCAGTCACAGACATACTGAAGTAAAAACAAAAATACAGAAACATAGGCAGGCGAAACGTTTCAATGTTTTTCATTTAGTCTTATTTTGTCCATGAAAATTAAAATTGGGTGATCGTCATCTTTATTTCACTATTTACATTTCTATCAACCACCCTTGGCATCCTTTGGTCCCCCAGGAGTTAAGTATTTACTTCCATTTTGATTACTGAAGTTGTACATACAACTAAGAAAAATGAGCTGTGCCAGTTGTCACTGTTCTTAATTTATCATTTTGATCATCATCCTACAGATTATGTGCAATGCATCAACTATGAAAACTGCTAAAAAGTAGCCGTTTAAAATTAATATATCTTCTATTTGTATTTCTTACCAGGTACAATGTCTGCATAATGGCTTATGGGCAAACAGGCAGTGGAAAAACCCACACAATGCTGGGCAGTCACCGTGATGAAGATTATAACCCTAGTCATGATCCTCACCCAGATGAAGGGGTTATTCCCAGGGCCACGAGAGAACTTTTTAGGTTTGATGTCCATGAAAACAGCTATAGCCATTCATATATAGTGAACGCATTTAACGCAAACCCTTTTTACTTGAGTCTCTGCTTTTGGGGAACAGAACAATCAATGATAAGTTTTTTCTTTCTTTTACCTTTATTGAGTAGTTTGACCTTTTTTTTTAATATAAAAAAATTTAGCATTATAAACACCTTTTTCCACTTTTCAAAGCGTTTTCTATTTCAGTGCAGCTGCAATTAAAGGTTCTTTTTATATGATTATGGTAGACACACTGTATACAAACATGATTTTTTACAATCACATCTTTTAGTGATAGTGGTAACAGCCTGTACTTTTTTTTCTTTAGGAAAACAACCATAAAAATCATTTGCAATACCTTTAGGTGTACTATTATGAATGCATTATTTTCTTAATCAGTTTTTAAGCTTCCCACTAGCACAAAAAGATTTTAGCAATGCCAAAAAAAAAACCCCTGCAAATCCTTCTATTTGTTTTTTTTCCAAGTCGTGGAAAAATTCTGTTTCAAAGACTTGAAGGAAATCCCCATCAAAGAATTACACACCTGTATAGTTCATTGGTTGTTTTCTCCTCCTCCCCATTTTCTCTTTCTCTTTACCTTCTCGTTCCTTCTTTTTTTTTTCTTTTTCAAATACTGTACTGTTATAGTCCATTCTAAATAAATATAATATGATGAAGGGAAGGTTGAATATATTATATCTGAGCTTGCAAATGTTGCATAGACAAATTGGTTTATATTTGTTTGCAAATGTAAATCATGTTAATTTGGGAAACAGGAAACATTATTGTCTATAAACCTGAGATTTTTTTGCTTGGGCCATAAAGTACCGTACTGTTCTGGCAAGATCTGTAAAAGGCATTAATGCTTTGTGTCTCCATGTTGGCTTTGTTGCTGTTGTTATTAGTATTATTTTTTATATTGATTATTATTGTGGGTGTTGTTTTTGGAACTCTTTGTGCTAATTTGTTGAAATTAATAAATGTACATTGTCTATTGACTTTTTCCGTAGACTGATAGAAGAAAAACCTGAAGGTAGTCACTCTATAGAGGTGTCCATTGTGGAGGTCTACAACAATGACATCAGAGATCTTTTGAGCCGCGATCCGAATGCCAAGCATGATCTTGTCACTGGTGGTGATGGCCAGCTAAGTATTCCAACTGTAACCTCTAAGTAAGTAAACCAATAAGGATAAAAAAAAATTCCAGGCATGTAATTAGCATTGAAGTAGGCCTTGAGTAAAAATTGCTGAGGAAATGCTTGCTTGTGATATGATTTGAATCCTCTAGTTATATTGTAGTTGTTTCTGATGACCGATGCACCTAGATATGTCAATATAATCTTTCTCACTTGAGCAGTGTCCATCATTTTGAGAAAAGTCTAAATGCTCTGAATGGTTCTTTTAAGTTGGCTCTCAATTTTGAGGATGTTAAAATGCAAACTCAAAAGAAAACTGGTATAATTTAAGGTACTGCAATGTTTTATATCATTTTTTTGTCCTTGCTTCCTGCATTAAAAAGCCCTCTCTATCTTTGAACCTGACACACTCATACCAAAAGAAACAACAAGTCAATGTTTCAAGTACAGGTATTGAAAGTTTGCTTAAATCTATGCCATGCTTATAAATTGTAGTGATGTTTTTTTAACTACCTGTTTTTGAAATTTTAGCTTTGAGAAAAACTACAAACCCCTACAAACCAGCAGACCTAAAGGGCAAAAAAGAGCTCAATATGCATGAATGGCATGACATTGAGTCCTGAACACTGCATTGCTATATTATTGATATTTAGCTTTAAAAAAGCTATTTTTTGTCTAGGGTGGGCAAAGGAGTCAGAAGTTGGACATTTTTTTTTGTTGAGAAAATGCCATTTAAATTAAAGGTTATTTTTACTTCTTTTTCTCTACTTTTAAAATATACAAAAGCATTAATACCTTTTCAAAAAATACTGACAATTCTATGAAATTTTTACATTTGGAAGCTGAGAAAAATATCTTGCTCAAAACAGAGTGGAAAAGGTGCCACATTCAACTCATTCCCCCTGGATGCGAGACATTTGTTTTACCTTTTAGGGTGTTCACTTTGAGAAATCAGATAATTTGATCATAACTTTTTAGACATTTATATTGGTTATGCTTTTCTATGTTTTTCATCTTCTTTTTGTTTTAATTTTCTTTTTGCAATAGTTTTTAAAATCTCTTGTTAAATCTGTTGAAAAAAACATTTCAGAGTTAAGAACAAAATGGCCTTTCCTAAGAGTTGTTTAATGATAGATGGCAATGATTTTACCTTTTTTCTGAATGATCTTTGTTCAGTTTTTTTTTCAAGAGCATTGTTTAAATGTTAGCTCAAAAGTTTATGTTATGGCTTTGTACTGACTTTGTTTGCTTTAAGGTTAAATTCGAAATCATAATCGTAAACCACATATAATTGTTAAGTGTAATGCTCATATTTTAAAAAATTTTGCTCTTCATCATCAGGTCAGTGGATAATGTCTATAGTGTGATGACACTTGTTCAGTATGGATTGAGAACACGGCGAGAATCGGCCACCTTGGTGCATGAACACTCTAGCCGATCTCACCTGATTGTAACTTTGACCGTTGTGTCTCGTGCACCAAGCTTCTTCGCGACAAAGTCGCTATCATCTGCAGATCTGAGCAACAGTGGCACAAACCTAGGTGGACCTGATGGTAAAGTCAAGCCAACTTGTTTATAATTTTAATTCTTTTTCTGAACAGCAAGTAACCTGCTACAGCAAAAAAGGTGTTTGCTGTACATACACATGCCTCTGAGTACTCCATAACCAAAATTAAACAATGCTTAACTTATTTAATGTTCGAAAGTGTTAAAGTACATGCAAGTTAAGCACTATTAATTTATGGACTGCCTGAAAGCAATTGCCAATTTTACAAATGGGAAGGAAAAGCTCTTTCAAAATCATGACAAAATATAAAATCACAAGTTTCATTATTAATAATCTACAGCCCCTGGGTGACAAACAGATGCATCTGACCAGTATCTTATAGAATTAAAGTTACAGTAAAAGCTGGAGACTTTACAAATGGTCGTCTTCAGGTATATAGACCACTCAAATTTTTTGTGAAGGAAGATATTATCAGAAATGAATGATTCAGGAAGTGTAATGATTCAATAAAACAAGTTTTTATGAGAAATTTGTAAAGGGTAGGCAACCCATCTCTTGTAAATGTTAGTTTGAATGTTATTTAGATTTTTTTAGGATTACAATTTTCAAATCCATGCTTGCTATTTTTGCATGTCTTAGGACGTCAGACTCCAACCTTTGGAAAGAAAGGTCGTGCACAATCGCAGACCTGGACCCCAGACCAGCTGTCCGGGATGCAACTACCATTGCAGCAACAACAGCAACAGCAGCCAGTCATCAGAACAAAACTTCAACTGGTAGATTTGGCTGGAAGTGAATGTGTTGGTGAGCATCACATGCCTTGTTTGTTTTATTAATCAAATTTCCCTTTAATGAAGCTGTGAAGCGTTTTGGCTCTTGGAAGCTTAGAAAAATGTCTTGTTGAAAACAGAAGAGCTTTTGAAGGTGATAATTGGGACATCCTACTCATTCACCTTGGAGACAATTCATTAAGACTTTTGCTTTCTATGTTGATATTTGAAAAAGAAAAAGTTTGAGACATGCAAATATTTGCATACTTGGGGTCAAAGGGAGACATTTTTTTCTAAATTCCAACACTCTAACAAAGTGTTGTGTTTTTTTGTTTTTTAATACTTAAGTATAAAATGTCCTTTTCTCATCCCATAAAAAAAACCAAATTGAATATTAAGAAAAAAAATTGTCTGTGGCTTTCAACAGGTATGTCAGGAGTTAAAGGCGCAGCGCTACGTGAAGCATCTTTCATTAACAAGAGTTTATCTGCCCTTGCTGATGTTCTTGGGGCATTGGCAGAACACAGAACCCATGTACCATACAGAAACAGCAGACTTACTCATTTTCTACAAGACTCTATTGGTGAGACTAAGAAACATTCACTCTTCTTTGCAGAGATGACTGGGTCTTTTCTTTATTGTTTATTTTCTTAACCACTACAACAACAATCATAAAAGGAAGAAATTGAAGAGAAGATAAAATGCAGCATGTGTGTTTTTCCTTTAAAACTAAATAAAGTCAACACCCAAGGACACAAGTAATTTGTTCACTGTAAGACGGATTTAATTTAAAGGAAAACTCTCCCTTAAATGGGTTAATGTTAATACGCTTAACATAACCTACCGCTTGCTTACGCCTACACTGGGAAATAAACTCAACAAGAAGCTTAACGAAAGTATGTGCCTTCAATTTAAAAAAATTTAAAACTCCATTATGTACAAAATTTAGGCATAGTTACAACTGATTATGCAGGTTTCCTACCAACTAACACTGTGTAGCCAAAATTCTTAGTTTGACATTGGCTTACTTGCTCACATCCGCCGCTGAGGTTTCTAATTATCTACCTCCACGCAGCTCAAATTCTGATTTAGCCGGTTAGAACCCTGAGCGACTATGGCTGCCAATGGAGTCCCTTTCCTCTACATCCTCCCCTTTTTCTCACACATGTCCGAAACGCCGCTGTGATGCTGACAGTTAAAATGACAGTTAAAAGAGAGAAGGCAGCGTAAGTTGGGACTAGCACTGGTCGGCTAGTACCAGTCCATAGCCAGTCTGCGGTTCTCTATTTTTGCTTGGTCTAAATCAGAGTTTAGGTTATATAAAGTTAAACGGTTGGAAAACACAGCAATAGATCTCAGATTAGATGTGATTTCCCAAACGGCTAACTCGGAATTTGGGGTTAAATGAGTTAGTGACTTAGTTGGTTAGAAACCTACGCCAGCAAACGGAAAATGCTGTAAATATACATAGGATTTAGTGCCTGTGAATATGAGTTTAAAAAGACCCCTCAGCACTTGTTTTGGCGCACTATGAGTAAGGCTAGTCCAAAAGCAGACTTTACAATTTAGAGGTTCTAACTGTATGCATCATTGTACATAAATAGCCAAACAGACATATTTGGCTTGTATTTTGCTTTGATCAAAAAAGTTTTTTTTAAAATTCCTTAATGTTGTTAAACTGTCAAAAATAAATTTTCTTCACCCAGGGGGAGACGCCAAGCTGCTAGTGCTACTGTGTGTTTCACCAGCACAGCGCTACATCTCCGAGTCTTTACAGTGCCTCGGCTTTGGTCAGCGAGCCCGCCAAGTCCAACGTGGCCCCACAAAGAGACGGCTGCCCTCCAGTGCTGAAAAAGTCAGTGGACCAGAAAATTCTGGCAGCAATAGGCCTAGGACAGGCTCTTCATCAAAATAAATATCTATATATCTTAGCTCTTTTTCCCCCATAAGAGAACTTTATGTAAACGTGTCCTTATATTATAAAACTTAAAAGCTGTTTTGTTAACAAGTTTGTATATTTTTGTATATTATTTTGACAGGCATAGAAAGACAATGCAATCAGAAAATTCTTTTTATCTTGCCCAGAAAGACTACCTTTGTCTTGGACAAGGTGGTCTCTTAATTTAATCTTGATTGAATTGGACTCATTCTCAGCACTGGTAGAACTTAAGTAAAGGCTTCTGTACGTTTTTCCTTGCACAATTTATTTTTCCTCTACCAAGTTTACTGAATCGAGAATAAGATAAGCAAAGACTTATTTGATCACTTTTTTTTTTTGAGGGGGGTGGGGAAACTCCCTACTGCACTTCATGCATCTGCTTGTGAATAAATCTTGCAAAACTTGCCTTTTCTGCATACAGAAGAGTCAAGTTTTTCCTCCTCTCTGGTGCTTATTAATGCTTACAGTAGAATTACGATATTTTTATTAGCTTACTATTCAATTAATACCAAATGTTGAAATGTAGTGAAAAGAAGAGACAGTTATTGCAGACTCATAAAACATGTGCCATTGTGGCTAAATGGTCCAGGCCAGGAAGAATCTGATGTAGGGGAGAATTAAAAAAAAATAGATGTTCCTTTGGTCTGATATTGGCAAATTATATATTGACAATAATAAGCTTTCAAGCAACCACATTATATGGAGTTCAGCTCAATTGTACCGGTAGCGATTCCAGCTCTCAAAAATTACATCTTTAAGTTTAACTTTTTTTTTGGTTTTGCCATATTCTGTAAAACTAATTATAAAAGTTATCTTAAAATATCCTAAAAACACAGCTGTCCTTCTCTGTCACCACACATGTGATGTCTGATAGGTAGTCTTTTGATTTTGATTTCCCACCTAGTATAGCTACCCCGAAACATTGTCAGTAGCAATGTTTCCTTTCCAGAGCTAGAAAATTCATTGGAGGAAAAATAACCTACATGAATGCAAAGTTTTTTTGAGGAACCTAGCTATTGTAAATATATGTGCATAGTAATTTCTGAAAATAAAAGAAAAAGACCCAGTTGTGAAAAAAAACTGTAAGATATTTTTTAAAAAATCCAAGCTATATCGGTCCAGTCTTGATATATCAAAGTTATGGAACTAAAATTCAACTTTAAAGTATCCAAAACTATGGCCTAAAGTATTTGTAACAAAAGAGAAATAAATTTGTTTGTCTGAACATATTTCAAATTAAACAATTCTATTTATCCAGGTTTGAATTACTTGAACTTGACTGTTAAGCTTGTAATATCAGGGTTATTTATTAAAATCTAAAAATCCTATGGAATCAACTAATTAAAGGCTGAAAAATCACTGCAGGTCTTTTTGTCCTATTTGAAATTTACAGGATGCTGGCGGTCAAAACCAACCACAACAACGATTCTTTTATACCAAGATCTTTAAAGCTACTGTATGAAAACTTTAAAAGAATTTGATTTCCCCCTAGATATTTACACAGATGCTTGCACTACTAATATACCTTGTTTGTTATATTTACTTTCTGTGATAGTGATTTAATTAATACTAGCTATGTGATATTAGCCTATTTCTGTGTATGTGATGTATATGTGCATTATAATTTATGCATTTAATGTAACAAAATAAGCAATATTTGAATTCTATTACACTCTTACTTATTTACCTATTTTTATACATACATATATCTCTATTTACTTGTAACATATCTTTTTATTAGTTTACAACGTATGTGCAGTCGATGTAATTTCTGTAAAGGATTAATAAAGTTATTCTGTATTTTGTCTTAATTGAATGTGGACGTTTTGCCAATTTATAGGCTCAGGAACATACTAAAATAGATTTATTGCTGATATACGGGGCAATTGACTAATATTTAATCTTATTCTAAGATTGTTTTAGGTCAGTTGAAATTTGAAGGGTTTCGACTTACTTTTTCACTCATGCTGAAAGCTAGAAGTGCTTTACAATTAATTTCATATACTTTCACTTTGTGTATTTTCTGCTCAAGAGAACTTTGATGATAAATTTTGCTTAGGTCTAGATCTAATAAATAATTAATTCAGATGATTTAAAAACTGTTGCCAAGAGAATTGAGAATTTGGTCCTTTTACTTGAAACTCAAACAATCTCATGTATTGCAGATGTACAATTAGGCTGTT
>BMAT01012127.1:211836-224971 GCA_019649035.1 Elysia marginata | reverse complement strand
GCGTCAATCAGCACCTGTCAGGGTCACTGTCTTCTGTCCAGCTGCACTAGAGCCCCCTCTCCCCCCCTAGCCCTCGCCAAGCCTGTGGGCCCAGGTAGGTGAGCAAGGGCTGCACGCAGTGTCTTGAATCATGATTGGAAACAAAGAGCGCCCACCCACCCACCTTCGCTATATCTCTTTGTCTCTACCAAGACCCATCTGGGGTCTCTCTATATCTTTCCATTTGACCACAAGGTGTTGACTTTAAGCAAAAATAGGTCCGAAGCTGTTGACTTAATGCAAAATAAAGTTACTTAAATTAAGAAGGAAAAAAACGGGACTGTTGCAAGGTGTTGACTTTAACCGAGAGTTGACTTCAAGCAAGTTGACTTCTCAAGGATTTCACTGTACATGTACATTTCTTGCAAAATCCAGCATAAAATAGTTGATGTATCTGACCAAGCTGATGGGGGACTGCAGACTGAGCTGCAGCAAAATGAGCCTACCCTTTTCCTGTAACTATATAACACATTTCCCCTGTTTATCAACACCTTTTCATCATCTATTAATTTATACATATATATTGATTCGTCTAGCTTACAATGTTATACATGGATTCAAATATCTCCTTGAAAAAAATCTGAATATCGCATCAGAGCCATATTTCAAACAAAAATTTCTGCATTTTTTCCTCAACCCCTCTCTAGTAAAGCTTGCTCACTAATTATTTACGGCTAGTTGCTTTCTAAGACTCAGATATAAGATGCAAGATGTAAAAAACTGATACAGAATGCAAGACTGTCTTACATCACACCCAACCAAAGCGTCAAACGCTGTACAGTTGTGAATGGTGAAGAGACCCTACCGCCCTTTACTTCATCATTAGCCTAAATTGCTGCATCTAAGACAATGCTAGACTAGGATCATGGTATTTCGCACTCAACCCTACACTCAATACTATAGAGCTAGATCAGAGCTCAGCTGTTTTAGACTGGGCAAGCTGACTTGCATGATTTCATTGCTTGCATCAGCTGTGCATAAAAGGGGCCTTGTATGATTTTAATGTAAGATAAAAACAGGGTTGACTTCCCACTTTCACGCAGGTTGGTATTAGATGCAAGATGAAAACCTGCTTATAACATCCTAGACTCAAACTGATTGCATCTCATAAGACAGCAGGAATACAAGCAGATCCCAGCTTTACTCCTTAGCTCTTTCTGCATGAGTTTTCCTGAATACACACCAAACATCTCACAATACCATATGATTGGTTTTGGTAATTTCTTTTGCTGGAAAAAGTGTTTTCTTCCTAATTTTCTCCAACTGTCTCTTACAATAACGTTTTGTTTACAATTTCCCCCCCTTTTTTTTTCAAACGACACAATGCGCTACAAAAAGTTGTTAAAGTGTCTCAAGTCAAAGGGTAATAATTGCGTTGAGAGGAAGGAACTTACAGTTGGATCAGCCAACCAGTCTCTGGATGCACTAAATGCCACAACTGGAACTTTGATTTTGGTGACGTCATACTGTGGAGGTGTGGACTAAAAAAAAGAAACAACAGACAACAAAAACCAAAATTAGTATTGATTTTTAAAAAAATAGCAATGCCGTGTTTACCAAGCTACTGAATCTTAGGAATACTAGGCGTTTGGAAAAAAATAAAAGACTTTTTTCTCATTTTGCAACTCATTTGTAAGAAGACACAATTGTGCACAGCCAATTAATGATAAAAAAATCTTTTAAAAAACAGTGGCCATTTCCAAAGACCTATAAAATAACAAGGCTATTTTTACAAGGCAATCAAATCTTAGAATACAGCAATTTTTATCAATACAAATACAACTCATTTGTAAGGGAAGACTTTATAAAAACAAATATTCAGATATGTCTACTTCTTATCCTCTACTAACAGAAAAAAAAGAAAGACTTACTTGATTGTAACGAGCCATGTTTTTCTCTGGTGATCCATAATCATACTTGCCAAAATTTTTCTGGCGGTAAAGCTGAATAGAAGACAGCATGAAAAAAACTTTGGATTGGATATATCAGAAAAGTAATAGTGTTAAAAAAATATATACATTGTAAGAAGTGAATATTTGAAATGCAAGAAGTCTCCTTAAATTTTTGTCTCTCCTAAACTTTTAACTTCAAAGGATTGATGTAAAAAATTTTGAACAATTTATCTTACAGAAGGAACGTTTTACTTTAAAGACAGTCGAAAATATCTATAGCTAGTGGAGGTAACCACTGAGCAATCAAATGGTTGAAAGATTTTAAAGGTGTGTAATTAGCAGTAGAGAGAAGTAGACTTTAAATGGAGATGCCCAAAATGTTTGCCTTTAGTATGATTCAAACCTTTGACTTATTGAAGCATTGACACCCACCACCTTGCCACTTAAGAAAACATAGCTTATGCCATGTTGCAATGTAGTTTGCATTACAGTTGAAAGGGTCTTACTTTAATTTTAAAAGGTGACAATGATAAATTTGGGAGAGATTGTCTCACAGATAAAGCAACTCTTACTAAGATGATTAGTATCACTACTTTTACGGAGTTTACATTTCAGACGGAAAGCATCTTACCGCTAGTAATTGCAGAAAAATTTGAAATCAAAGAGAGCTTACAGATTGAGAGGTTCCCACATCAGACCTTTTGGTAAGGTGCATCTCTAACTAACCTGAGCAAAGTGTACTATGTCTTTGACAGACACACCTGATGGAGAGTGATGAAAGTAAACATCTAGGCGGGACTGTTGGGAAAAAAAATGTCATATCATTGTTACAAAAAGTACATAAACAACATAAGTAAAGGCAATGATTCCTTCCAGTTTTAAAACACACAAAAATGAAAATCAAGCCATCAAAATTCCATTAAAAAATCTTCTTTTTTTCTTCCAATCAAGCAAATTTGGAACATTTGAGATTCTCCTGATCAACTAAATGAGTAATATTGAATATGCCACAACAATTACTTGTGATTCAAGATCAAGATTAACTGTTAACATGAATTACAGCGATTATTTTCAAATAATGTTTTACAACCTTTTGGATAGATACATACTTCAAGTCAGACAAATAAAAAAGATGTTGAAACACACATGGGTTCTATAATGGCATAACATATATTGTCAAAAGCCTAGACATTTGGCCTAAATCCCTTTTTAACATTTTGAGATATTGTAACAAAAAATTTTATTAGAATTTTTATTTCTTGGACCAAAAGATCAAATTTTAAATTGTACATTAATGTACTTGAACATTTTTTTAAACTTTAATGTAAAATAATCAAAAAGTGTTAACACAATTTGTCTATGCCATAGTTTACCTTTGGTAAAAAATGGTTGGCCCTTTGACAATATTGGGGATGCACAAATAAAGAATTCATTTAGTGAATATAATTATAATACATGGTGATTTTAAAGAACTAAAAACAGTTTTTAAATCATCTTTAATATTTTAAATGCGTTTCAGGTTCTATTACTTATGAAGGCATCATAAAACCAAACCAACAGGCTTTTGCTTACCTGGTTAAGATTTCGGAGGTCAATTCCAACAAATAGGAAAAGAATATCCTCGCAAATCCACTCATAAGCTTTTTCAGTGCAGAAAAGATCTACCAAAGCTTTGATGAGAAGGTCATTAGGAAGAAAGATTTTGTTGCCACAGTGAGTGTATAGCTCCTGTCAAAAAGAAAAATGTTTGAAAATTAGATTCATGTAATACAGCACGGAGAAAAAATAATCATACAGCTGCATTACACAGCAGTCATCTATAAAAATGTTAAGATCGTTTTTAATACGTTTTACTTCTTAAATAAATTTTATTCCTCCGTTACCACTTTCTACAGAAAGTTGAGAACAACAAGATTAATTTGAAAAGTCTGAGAGTGCAAATCATAAACCCACCATTAAACAGACATTACTATCAATAATGCAACTGAGCCACTTTTTGCATTCATATTTTATCTCACACAGTCTGACAACAATCAAAGATGTGGGCACATTTATATACAAAACATTGACTTTTTGTAACAAAAAACATTTCTTTTTCAGTTTAAGAAAATGTTGTCAAAAAGGACATCACATTATTTTGACTTAAAGTCTAATAGTAGCTTCAAGTGGCAATACTCACCTCATCTGTCATATAACTTAAATAGCCAATGGGAGAAACAATGTTTCCTACAAAAGCCACTGGAGCAAGGGCTATGAACACATTCACCTGCAGAAATAATCAGAAAGCTGTGAATAGATGGCAATCTTGATCACCATATCATATTATGATACTAACAACTTTATTAGTTGATTTTCTAGTTCTTGCTTTCTATATATGGGGTGAGCGACTGATCTATACACTAGGTGTAAAGTAAAGAGGACATTTTATATGGCGTCTAATCCACTAAAATGCTCCAAGCACTTATGGATTTCCCAACAGTACATAACCACCCATATTACCCACTGAATTCTCAGAGGAGCAGCAATTATAGGGCATGACTCTTGCATACTGACAAGATCTTCCACCACTTACAGTCAGGTACAGTAGTATCCGGTTAAACGCACAGAACTTGATAGACCCAAATAGCGTTCGTTTAGGAGATGCGTGCACTTATGAGAAGTAGTAAAAAGGGGGAGGGGAGGCGTGATCGGGACGAGAAGAAAGCCAACTACACGCAATGCTACACAGGCCAAGGGCTAGCCTACAGTCCCCTTGTCACTGTCACTCAGTATATTACAGTACGGGCGGGCGAGGTGTTGGCAATTTGCATCATCTGATTTCTTCATCCACGCCCCACAGGTCTTTGTCCACCTTTTACCCTCTCCCTTCACACTCCTGCCTCCAAGTCTTACTCTTCACACAACATGCGTGGGTAGATAGGCCTTCGTTTTAACAAAGAAGGTGCGAATTTATGTGGAGTGATGCTGGCCTATACCTCAAAACGAGCTAACTCGCTATTGCTCGCATCCTAGTGGTTGCCTAGTCCACTTAAAAGGTAATTTTTCCCGATTTTATAGCGTGCATATAGCGTGCGTTTAGCCAATATAACGTGCCTTTAGGGTATACTGATTATATAGAAATAAATCAGTCATAGCGATTTGGCCTTAGTTTAAACGTAGCGTGCATTTAAGTGGAGTGCGTTTAAGCGGATACTACTGTACTAATATTTTATCTTCTCAACAAAACGCTGACCCGCTGAGACCGGGCTCTGACCCTGTCACCTACCTAACCCAGCCCTGAGTGTTTACTACCAGAGCACAGCACCACGCAGGTCTTGGGTTTAATTCCCCAATCTGGGTAAATTTTTATTTATTCCCCTGTGCCTACTCAACCGTAACAGGGTAGTTAGAAAACTGAAAGAAGAACAAGAAGTCCTAAGAAGAAAAAGGAGAAGGAGGAGGAGGAGGAGGCGGAAGAGGAGAACATTAATTTTTACAACTGTCACAGATATTATAGTAATAGTTGTACTTCTGAATTGGAATTTAATTATACTGATAGACCTATGGTGAAATATTTTTAATTACAATATCTGACAATGTCAAAACCACAGGGGTGAAAAAAAATGTTACATTTGAAGTAAAAATTGACTTAAACACACACTAAAAAAAATAACAACACAAGACTGCAACAAGAAGTTAAAGGCGTTGACTTACAGTTACAACATTCCTATTGTATTCAAATAATCAAAATTAAAATCATAATATCTCTTTTTTTCTTGTTTAGACAAAGACATCAAATCAGGTTGGTTGTTATAAAAATTTATTGAGGGATTATACGAACCTTTTCCTCCATGTCAGGTCTTTCAGATAATAGAGCAAAGTTCATCATAGTCCCCTGTGAGTGCCCAATCAAAGACAGTGAGGGCTGACCAGTTTTCTTCAATACAAAGTCGATGAAAGCAGGCATGTCGTATTGAGCCATTTCATCTATGCTGATGAAAAGAAAAATAAAACACTTATGTATATATGTTAGATAATAGCACTTAAAGGTGTAAAATTGTTTTTCATAGATAAAACTTTTATACTAAACATTTACAAAATTTGAAGTGTATGGTAGGTATAAAGAAGATAAGTATTTTAAAATACTTATGTCTATGAAACTTGAACAAATACGAAAAAAAAAGCGGCTACAAAATATGTGTAACTGTTAATAAGAAATACTCTTTGATAGAGATTTGTCAAATTCTATTGACTTGTTCTATTTCTTATCATGTATACACTTCATCATATATGATAGTTTTTATGCCTGGTACTAAATTTAGCATAAGCTTATGTAATAATTTTTTTCTTTAAAGTGTCAAGTAAAAATTTTATACCAATGAAAAACATGTTTAATGTGTGCTGATTTGACTGCAAGAAAGAAGCTCATGAACTTATCTTCTTTACATTAATTGATACACGGCATATATTTACCATATCTGGAAAGCTTACAATAATTTTTTTTCAGGGTAAATAAATATTCAAGAAAAAAATATTTTTAATCGTTACAAACCTCCAATCCCAAAACTTTGCATCATCTGGAGACAGTGAGATATGGCGTCTCGAGTAAGTGTTTCCCCTAGTGTTACCCATCCAAACATCATAACCGTTATCGGCCAAGATAAAACCTGATCACAAAACTACAAAAATTAGCAATTGGAAGGTAAGATCGATAGAATCGCATTGCCTGAAAAGCCAATGCAGATGGCAAGAAAATATAGAGAAATTAGTAAACTTTTTACATATAGATGATTAATTCCATAATGTTCAGCTGACCTGATCGCAAAATATAAGATATTTTTTTTCTTCATGATCAGGTAAATTACTTTCTATGATAATTTCTTCAAATAACTAGTTTCATAAGTCTTGCACTTTCTACATTATTTTATTCTGTGATATTCACAATTTATAGCAATATAATTTCATTAACCATATATTTTTAAGCAATATTTATGTGCTAATGGATGTTTGATGTAAAGAGAATACATTTAAATTCAGCAAAAATAAGGGTTTTTTTTCAAATAAGCTTTCAAGTTCTCGATATTGCTAAAGAAAGATTTGAAGAGGGTGTAATTAGAGGGGGGTAGGTGTTGCATTGATTGTACCAAGATCTACGGGCGAGCGAAAGACAGTCAGCTGGTGGGTGGTTCTCGTTACTCCCGTTCTTGTTTATGTTAAACATGCGCTATAAATACTGTATGTAAGGCTGTGACAACAAGTTGTTCTGTCTAAGACAACTTTTGGTGCAAAAACATTTTACTTTGTCAACATTTCATATTCATTTTTAAAAATTCCCATCCACTTCTAATATCACTGCCAAAAAAGGATAACATTTATTGATGTTTAAACTAAAGTATTATAGACTTAAACTCTCAAGACTTGCATTATTGATACCAAATTGCCACTTTCGTGAAATTCATGTCAGAATCACTCCTGACTCAATTAGTGTGACTTTTTTCATGTCCGAATCACTTGCGACATAATGAGTGCTTTGCCCTGAATGTCATGTTCTGTAGTTGTCTTTAAAAAGTTGCATTCAGTCCATTTCATATTTCAATCAAGATTAGGTGATATAACTTTATCTGAAATGTTTTACTAAGCCCCAAAGCCTGACATGACAACACTCATGACACACCATATATATGACCTTTTGTCACAGGCTCACGAGCTAAACATGTGTACTCCTAGGTGAATGACTGTTCATTTGAATGGCGGTAGTTGTCTTTTGTACATAAAATATGTGTTGTGTGCCTTGGTTTGCCCAATTTTAACTTTATTAATATAAGTGATTTTAATGTCCAATAACAATTTTATTTCCATGTGCCACAAATTTTTCTCAGCTGTAGTTTTATGTATTAAGTCTCAAAATTTTATTTCATTAACACTATTTGACGATAATTTGTCTTCCAACCAGTCAAAATGTGTTTGTTCAAAATTTGAAAGAAGTAAGATATTAATATCACAGAAAAGCTTATTTTATCTGCTTTCAAATGCAATAAACAGATGAACTCTATCATGCCTCTGTACAAAGTTACAGCTTTATTTCAGAAAGGGAGAAAATAGCATTTAAATTTTAGACAACTATAGATGTGTTGAGGCCTCAGCAACTATACAAATTAATATTAAACACATGAAACATATCATTTCAACACAAATTAGTTGGGAAAACTGTTTAGAAATGGTTTTAGCGTCAATAATTATCTAAAACAAAAAAAAAGATTTTGACTTCTGAACACTCACTAAACTTTAAAAATCTCAAAACTAAGTCATTCGACCTACTTGTCATTTGGACAGAATGCGAGACATTTTAATGATATAATATATTTATTTATTTATTTTATATATATGCTATTAAGTCCCTTTCGGGAAATTTGGCTTCGTTACTCAGTGTAACTGTGTCGCCACAGAGCAGCGCCACTAATGCCCCAGCAGACCAGTTCATTTGAAGGCCACTTTAAAACCATGTGAAGAGTGTTGTAGGCGCTAGTCACAAATTCAAGAATTGTCTGCTGGGTACCCATTTTGCAAGTGGGTGGACTGGGGAAAGTTAGTATTTAATTCTTGTGAATTCTTTTTAGAAAAAGTGAATACAAATTTATCTAAGCTTTATTGTTATTATCAACCATTTAAAAAAAAGTTTTACCAGATATATAAAATGTCTTGAGGAAAACGAACATGCCACCAACTGTGCATTTAAGCTAGATTTTATACAAGCTTACCAAGACTGTCATTTGCAAAATTCATGACCCAGTCACAGGCAGAAGAAAGAAGGGCATGTTGCAAAAACACAACACCTCTCGATTGCGCAGGACCTGCCCTGCCATGTGGGATGCGGTGAAGGTCAAGCAGGAAACCATCAACAGTCTGCACAGTGTAGACTTCAACTGGATAACCACTGCTAGTAATAAGTTGTGTCTGAGAGAACAAATTTATTACAATAAAAAAAATTTTTTAAAAGATATAAAGACTAAAGAGTGCCCTTGAACAGCAAGTTCACAAAGAAAGAATCTAATGCTGACAATAGCACAAAAAGATAATAAATTATAAAGATTGTAGGATTAGCTTATAATTTGATTGGGTTGAGTGAGTTCTCATCGTGCCTGATTTGCAAATTTTGCATCCTCCCAATTTAAGAAACAGTTAGCATTTTGGTTAAGAAATTGTTTGGGTTGGTCGATGTAAATTTGTTGAGATATGACCAGAAAGTGCATCTAGCACCACTGTTGTGAACCTGTACTTGAGATTACATGTACGACAATATGCTAGTATTTCTGATTCTGTCATTTGCCTTGATGGGTTAATGTCCTTGAGACCAAAGGGATTGAATAGGATTTATAAATCGCAATTTTCCCTAGGCCTTATTATTTTGAACATTTCCTTTTTCTATGCAGAAATGTAGTAAAATCTCATTAAGTTGTCATTTTTTGAAAAGATTAAAAGTTTAGTTAAATAAATATATAGAGAAAAAGGAGAAAATATCTGTATCTTGTTAAACTGAAGCTACTATACAATGCGACAGTGAAGTAAATAATATATAAGAACAAGAGGCCACACATTATATTATAAATGTGCAGTAGAAACAAGGGTGGAACATGATTCTCAAGATGATTATCTTTGATTTCTCAACAACCAACCCCCCAAAAAAAAAGCAAAAAAAAAACAAAAAACAAAAAAAACAACAACAACAAAAAACCAACAAAAAACAAACAAGAAACAAAAAAAAAAATACAAAACAAAGATGCATGGCAGGATTTCCACACTGGGGTGCCATTACATACTGATTATTATTAAAAGATACTATTACGGTAATTGATTACCTCTTATTTCGTCCGCAATCTTTGTAAATAATAAAAAAAAATAGTGCATTTCATTGCTCAGGACCTTTTACTTTTAAAAAATAAGATAGTTTGTAAAGTTAATATAAAATTTAGGCATAGAATAAGGTGGCACCCCTCTGTAGATATCCTTCCAGAAGCACACCCTACTTTATCTCATTATCTTTACATTGTAGTAATAAGTATGTACTTTGTCAAAATTTGAAATAAGCCTATAGATACTGTTACAGTGTCAGGTATTTTGATTTTCTCAAATTAGAATTTCCCACATCCAACTCATTTGTGCTTGTCGCTAGACAAATTGTCTCTAGGTAGTGGTAGAGAGAATTAAAAAACTTATTGAACTATGTCCGAGGTGCAGGAAAAAAGTATTAGTTGTTGTACAGGGCTGTATTATACCTAAGTTATGCTCTGCTATAATAAAGTGACTTTGTGTAACTCAGCTATATGAATTATGATGTAGGTCTCTAGAAGCCTTTGGGCACTTGTAAACACAATCTGCCAAAACAGAAGAGGAAGCAAGGTATACAGATGCTTTTGTGCGTACCCCCTCCTCCGCAGTCCCCTGCACTCCGCAAATTTATAAGGTATTTTCATTGCATCTATATAAATAATTCATAAATATTTTATTTGTTACAACATTTTCTCTTACCAAATTTTTATTGGCATCTGGGTCAACATCAGAGTTTCTTGCATTGTCACGATTGTGGAAGCCTTTCCCATAATTAGCATCATGCTTCTTATCCTGAGGTTTCAACAGATGAGATTTAAAGGTGTCATAAAAGCCTGTGTGCTTCTCTGGTTCGAAGTAAAGATTCACTCCCGAACACCATGGTAGGGCAAGGCATATAAACAATATTGTTACTAAAGAAGGCAAAGATTTTGCACTGTTAGGCCTGCGTTCGAATCCCCATCTAGATCTAGATCTAGATCTAAACAGGTTAGGCTTGTCTATGAAGGTTGGATTGGGAACAAACATGTTGCACCAAGATTCTAGTCATCCAACAAAGTTTGAGATTACCGATCGGTTGTTTGGCCAGGCCTTCTTTTTGTGTACCTTTTTGTGTACCATAGCCTAGGCCTGGGTCTTGTCTCAGCTGTCCTCCGCGTCCTGTCACGAGAACCGTAGGTGAGTATCTAAGGTCAAAGGTTAAGAAATCATTGTTGGCATCAGCTGGGGGCTGACTGGCAGAACCTCTGTCTCTGAGAATCTGAAGAATCTAGATCTGTATCTAGATCAAGTTTAAACTCGCTATTAAGATATAGATCTAATCTACGGTGGAACGTTAATTTTTTAGATCTATCTATATAAAGAGACCGATCAATAATGCTCATAGAAGCAAATTTCGAACAATACTTGTTTGTTTTGCTGGGCTTCCCGTGTTGTTTAGCTGTTGGGTTGTATTCTTGGTTGGGAGTGCGATGGATAACAGCAAAGAACACCCCAGACAATATTGCTATCGTTTATGGCAAGCTAGGATTTTACTATCCTTTGAAGTATCGCTTGTTTCGCGTTTTATTATGGCTTAGGCGACGCCAGAATGAAAAGAAACTTAAAGCTAATGAAGCATCGTCAAGTGATGCAGGATATGGGATGAAATCAAGGAACTCCCCAGCAGATATGGACAAAGTGCAAGTGCTGGCTGATGGCTTTCCTATGGTATGACTCGGTAGATCTAAAATAAAATTTGCTGTGATACACTACCAACATGAAGAAATGAAAAGTTTGAAGTGTTGAGTTTTAACTGAATTCCATTTGAATCGAAGATTAGGTTAGGTTAGGTTGTTTGAATTTTAACGTCTCTTTTCAACTACAAGGTTATATCAGAGACGGTGCGTGGGACAATTGAAAGCGTGCTGCCACACTGTGATGTAAGGAGCGCTAGCATACACCACACCCAGTCACATTATCCTGATACCGGGTTGACCAGACTTAGCATTAAATCCATAATGCCAAACAGCAGGCGGATCAGCTGCTAATACCAATTTTTAAGTCCTTGATTTGACTCGGCCTGGGATTGAACCACGTACCTCCCGATCTCTGAGTGAGTGTCTTACCGCTAGGCCACAGAGCCGGTGTTTGAATCGAAGGAGTGAAGCTCAAATGACACTCAGACAAAACATTGAGATAATTAATCCGATATTTTTTTTCCCAAATGCCATAAAAATCATCACTCTACTCTCTCTAGTCTAATTTCTAAAGGTAAATTAAATCTAGCTGATGGTGGATCAGTTTAATTTAAACTATGAGTTTGTTTTTAAAGAAGATATTCGACCAGGGTAAATCAGGCACAAGTCAGAATGACATGTTGAGTTATTGTTCAAGACTACACTATGCTCTTAAAGAGATTGAAAAAATACAACTTTGGCAAGCTTAAGAAATTTATATTTTGAGTTGTTTCGTTTTTAAATTTAAGGCAATAAAAATTCTTGTTAGCAAAAAGGCAGGATTTCCTCTCTGGGGTGCCACTATTTATTATTAAAAGTAACTCTTATTATAATTACCCTTCATTTCGTCAGCAATGTTATGTTTGTTATTTATAAGATAATGCACTTCATTGCTCAGGAACATTTACTTCTAAAAATTATAGAAATTGCTACTATGAAATTTAGGCTTAGAATAGGATGGCACCCCTCTGAGGAAATCCTTCCAGCCAAAAATATGAGCCTACGTTATAGAGCTCTGTCACTCAAAACTAGTCTGAGTGGCTTGTGACTTTGCGCTCTGTTTGCCTCACAGTCACATACTACATTACTAGAATGCTCATATTCAATTTTTACTTGACCATAAAAGTATGAAACCCCAGACTAAATCTTCCTAGGTGCAGTGCTATGTGAAGCCAATTTAATGTTCAGATTTCATGAAGATTTCAGCGCAATGACTGATTAAAGCCTTTTTATAAAGTGTTTTTCCCCCTAGTCCTATTCTTTCCACAGATTTAGTGTCTTGGCAACTGTTGCAGTTTTACAAGAAAATTACAAAAGTGACTTATTTTTCAGTAACTTGTGCCAGTCATTTGAATCTAATCACACTCCTGTTCGCTCATATGCTTCATAAATATAATAATAACATTAATCCCAAAGAGGCATAAATTTATGTTGCTGAACTTTCCATATTTCGGCATTTGAAATACATACGTGGACATTTTATCGTATTGGTTGATTGGTAATGGTAAAAGAAGCTGACAAAGCAAAATGTCAGATGAAGATGTTTACTTGAGATTCCAGCTAGAACTGTTGAAAACAATCTAGAAAAAAAAAGCTTTTGTATTTAGGCCACATGATACATCATGACTATCTATATAATTCAGTGTTTGATGGGTAGGTTGAGGGCAAGAGAGGCAGAGAGCG